>VWZN01016568.1:110078-120753 GCA_013396955.1 Regulus satrapa
AAAACAAAATTGAACCATATCAAGCAACCAACCAACCAAAACAACAAGAAGTGAAATGAAAAAAAAATACATTTGAATTGTGGAGAATTTAGAGGAGTGATGGTTTTCTAGAGTCTCTCTGATTTTGACCCATGCTATAATTAATTACAGTATAAAATGTGTTCCAAAACAATTGCAATCAGGTTAGAAAATGTCAGTTTCTCACCTGTGCATTCCTAAGAAGTATCTGGGTTGTGTTTTTAAAGCTACATGTAAAAAAAAAAAAATTCAGCTAGCAACTTTTGCAATTCAAAACATTTAACTGAATGACAAGAAAACTAATCCTTGTTTTATTATTAGACACAATAAAAGATTTCTGAACATCCTA
This sequence comes from Regulus satrapa, assembly GCA_013396955.1. Taxonomy (NCBI): domain Eukaryota; kingdom Metazoa; phylum Chordata; class Aves; order Passeriformes; family Regulidae; genus Regulus; species Regulus satrapa. The sequence goes on from VWZN01016568.1 coordinate 110,446, forward strand.
GATGTTCATATTTTTCTTTTGCTTTTTTAATGCAGTGCTACACTGAAAAATTACTTTGTCAAAAAACATAGCTGAGTCCTTTGAAAGTGAGAAGTGGTTGTTGAAACACAAAACAAAATGCCTCAGAGAGGTCTAATGTTCAGAGATGTATGCTCTGCTCTTCTCTTTTCCACCCCCTTTGAGGATGGCATCAAGTCCGATGTCCAAAAATTGAGGTGCTCAGAATCATTAGCTTTCCCTGAAACACCGAGGAAAGAGAAGCTGGCTCAGGTTATCTGTCCTTGGTGAAAAATCATTAAAAACCACAGGCTTATTTCAGACTTTGACATAAGTTTTGCTGCCCTCACTAGCTCCAGAGCATGAACAAAGCAGTGAGAGTGTGCACTGGATGCTTCTGGTATATATGTTAGTGATTGACCACACTGCAAAAGAGCTGCAGCACTTCTGATTTTGACCATAGAGGCTCCTGATCCTGTCCTGTCAACCGAGACACCAGGAGTCACACATCACAGCAGATTTGTTACACTCATGGCTGGTACCTCAGTGGAGATTTGTTGACAATGGCATTAACTTCCTGAAGGCTAGACTTTAACCATGGGATCAACTGCTTCCATCCTTAGGGAGATGTGGGTGGCAATGGCCTCCCTTTCTGACTCTGGAAGTTAGATCAGGAAGTTAAAAGCAGGATTGTGGAGGAAAGCACAGGGTATTTGTGATCTTATGTGGAGGAAACCAGCATCCTAGAACACGCCAGTGATTGCATTCACAAGGCAATTAGAAGCAGTCTGTGAGACTTGTTGGAAATTCATTACTCATGTTGATGTGTGAAAAGGAACAAACAAATTATTCACCGGGACCAGACTGCCATCAAGGGAAGTGGCTGAGGGAAAGGAATCCTTTCACTTGTAAAGGGAGCACTCCTGACATGATGCAGGATTACTAAAATACAGTAAACATAGTCCTCCAGAATTCTATTTTGACAGATCAAAATTTTGGAATGAAATCACATGCTAAGTGGCATGCTGAAGCAGATGCTGAGTGAAATCAAATTAGAGCTGGATTTAAATGATACTTTGAAATTATTTTAGTGCTTCTTATTGATTAGGAAATGTAATTTTACAGGACAATATTGTACATAATCAAAATACAGTCATAAATAAAAAGGTCAGGATATTACTGAGAAATGGTCTTTTATTTTTGCAGTATTTAGTGAAGAGACTGAAAACAGTAAAACTAAGCATCTTTTCCAAAGCATGGGCTACAATGTTCTCTCAACTTGAAGTTAGCAAAGTTAAGAGAATTTATTCAAACCACCAGGAGCTGTATACCTCTTCCCTTTCTGTGTACACATTTCTGCTGATATAGTTGTGGAATTTCATGCTACTATATTAAATATTTTTCTGATTTCATTTTATTAGGGAGGAGAGAAATTGTGTTTCATCACATTTTGTACTGAACAGTGAGCTGATGAATGTGTTTTTCTTCACTTTATTAATTTTGAATAATTAATGTCCCCCAAACTGGAAGTTTTTCTATGTTACAAATCTACTTAATAGGTACCTCAGTAAGAACATCTCTGATTTGCAGGGACACAGCAGGAGGAGCAGCAACATAGAGGATGAATCTTTGTTCAACCCCTTTTCTGTATTTGTACTCATGTACCCTAAATTTCAGCTGGCATCTCACAGATCATATTTACACACTGAATAGGAGTAGGCATATCCTCTGCTGAGGGAGTCCTAGGAGTCAGTCCATAAGGGGAAAATTCCAGGAAGTGGTCCATTCTGTTGGATCCAAACCGGTCTGAGAGAGACAGTCCACATCCCACTGGCAGAAGTAGTGCCTTTCACAGGTTGCTAGTGAAAGAAAGGTCACAAATCAAAAATTCTGGTAAAAATGAATTCTGAAGTTTCAGAAATTATTCATCTAGATGGGTTCTACTCTGTTCCCCCATGTAGTACTTGATTCACCAAATACTCACCAGTATTTATCACCAGTAGGTGATTTATCTGCAGGAAACACCTAATTCAGTAATAAAAAAAAATCACTTTGATAATAGCTGAATTGTATAATTCATTAGCAAAATTATACACTGGATACATGTAATGAAGGAGGTGTGTAAATTCAGTATTATCATGTATAATTTATTATGCCATGCAAGCTGAAACAAACAGAACTGGAAAAGTAGAAACAAAATGTATTCACATTATTGAAATGAAACATTCATGCCTTTTCAAAACCAAACAAGAAAATAGAAATGGTTCATTTAAACATTTTCCTGTCAAAAAAACCCTCCTAAAATTGACATCCTCCTGTGAAATGTTTTGATTTTAAAAACTGTTATTCTCTACTGAGGAAAAAGTGTTCTGCAAAAAAATGTCTGCCTGCTCTCATTGCCAGATACAAGCAATGGAGCATTGATTATACTGTCTTTGAAAATGGAGATCAGCCCTGATGGCAATCACTTGTTCCCAGCCTTTCCTCTCCAATTTGGAGATGCAGACCGAGATGGCAGTGATATCCTTGTGAGAGGTGACTCTGAAAATGGTACACCTGGACTGGTCAGGCTGTGCACCCAGCAGGCCTTTTGCAAAGACCACAAGAAGAGATCTGAGCATAATGCCATGGTAAATTAAAATCACTCAAGGTGATAGCATTTTAACTGCTCTGAAACTACTTGGCACTAGTGAGCAGAATCACATCCACTCCTAAGTTTCCACATCCTTTCCTGCTTCTAAGTTATGGGGGAAGTGCTTTCTGTTTCCTGACTTGAAAGCACCTTATACCCTAAGAAAAAGTGATAAAGACATGCATGTATTTACGTGATGCTTGTTCAGCCTGCTACACAGCTGAAAAGTCTTCCCCAGCCATGTCCTGGGGAAGTAGCCTGATTTCCCCCTCCCCTTGACTCATTAACACCAGGTGATAACTATCTAATGAAATATCCAGGCTGACTGTCTGAGAGAAAAAGTTACTTGTTTCCTCCTGAGAGTAAATTTCTCCCAAATTTATCCAAAGAAACACATTCAATTGAATAAAAATAAGTAGGAGTGCATCTGACAGCTATTTGTAAGAGCTCCATAAATTCACTTATTTCCCATCACTTAGTGCACTTCAGGAACAGTAAAGATGAATGTGTTTCTTCCCCATCTGAGGGGGCTTGTAGCTATAATTAAGAGGGTATTATTGCTGAAGTCTAATTACATTCTTTAAAGTCTGCTAATAGAAGCAGATGAGGAATTGTTTTAAAGCTTGATTCCACCACTGGTTCTTTTATCCATGCTGAAACCAGTCACCAAATAAACAAAATCTGGTGAGAACAAGTTTCATATGGTAACATTTTTATCACTCTTCCCAGCAAGAAATGTAATGAGAGGGAGGACCAGAGAAGTTGGCAGAATTTTAGGTGCATTTTTTTCTGCAATTGAAGTTTACATTTTGGTGACTTTTTTCCTACTTGAAGAGCTTATTTGTTTCAGTAACAGTGGTTTATATTAGGGGCTATCTGGGTTCATTTCTTGCTAATCCTCATCTGGTTACTACTCCTGAAGTTTTCTTTGGCCTCTGATTTACTTTTTTTTTGTCTACAGGTGTGAAAAGAACATAAGCAGTTTGGGAGCAGGGCAGCGCGTCTCCTTGCTGACCTATAGCACATAAGATATGAAGGCTTTACCCTCTGCCTAAGGTTTTTCAGAGACAATCAGAGTGTGGTAAGTAATTTCTACAGCATTTGCTGTCCAGAGGGATGGGATTCTGTGTGTTCATTTGCTTATGCTTTGCACTCATTGTTCTCAGACAAGCCCACGGAGTTTACTGATTATTTTACCTTCTTTTTTTCCTAATGAAATGTTTCTTTGACCTTTAAACACTAGTGAAGGCAGATGACAGCATTCACAAAATGCTTGTCTTAATTGTTTTGAGTGATGTGACTTCATTATGAAACTTCTTTTAGAAGCTTAATTACTCCCAGTGCTGCATTAACAGCAAGGGGAAGGTATCAAATGAGACAACGAAGGGAGTTCAGTGGTTTTGATCTTATTTTCTGAAATCGGACGATCTCAGGCTCTCACCATTTATTAATACAGATCATTTCCTCCCATTTCTCACAATTGAATTGAGTCGCTGTTTGCATGCTGATGTGGCAAATAAGTGGGGAGCTGCATTCGTCACTGCCTGGTAATGGATGAGAGCTGCTTGTTCAGAGACAGGCAGTTCCTCTAGAGGCCCAGCAATTTGCCAGAATATATTACATTTTTCCAAGATTATTGCACAGCAGATGATTAATATTGCATGCTCAAATGGCCTTTTCAAGGACTGAGCAGGGAGTGTGGGGGGACTGAGGGAAAGCCTCGGAAGACTAATTTCCTATCTGTACATTGTGATAGAAATGCATAATTGCAAACAGTGCTTTGTAACCCACCAGTATAAAAGGGGAAAGCCTCTGAGCAATGAGCAATATGTCTTCAGTTGACAAAACCAGCAGAGCCCTGTTGAAATCAGTGTGGCTCCAGTGGTTTGCATTAGTGAAGAATCTTGCCCAAAAAGATTACTAGGGAGGTGCAGCAGGGCATTACCATAGGTGAATCAGAGGATTTAGCGGGATGGAGAAATGTAGTCCTTACATTAAGGACAGCTTCTGGTGTGGGCTCTGCAGGATTACACAGCTGGAAGAAAGATATCTGGAAAAAAAATAGGCAGTATGTGCTCTGTGGTAGTAAAGGAGTATGCTGCATCTCAGTCTGAGTGAGAGGGTGAGGAAGAGCTGCTAGCTCTTTGCTATGGGAGCATTGTATGGATGAAGTACTTCTGTTGGTTTAGGGTAACTGCGAAATGGGTTAAACACATGCCTAAGACTACACTGGCTTTTGTAGTCAGCAAAGAGCTCTGCAAAGCCCCTAGAACAGGGTTCTAATATTGATGGAAATGCTTTAATGGAGTTGAATGGTGTAGGTGAGAAAAGGTTGTATGAAGCATTTTTCAGCTCTTGCTTCTCTGGTGTAGCTTGGATTGCATTTTGGCAGTGCTGGAGATGCCCCCACATGACTTAGCTGGGTTTGGGTGTACCTTGAGTAGGCACTGTGATGTTTATGGCTACAGAGCAGCAGTGTAGCTTCTACCTCTCAGGCACAAGAGCTTGAACCAGCTGTGAGCTTAAATAATGTGAGAAAATGTCTAAAATTATTCACCTTCTCCTTCTTTAGCCTTTGCAGGAGCACTTTTGGCAAGCTGCATGTGTCATGACTCAAAATCCTGGGAGCACATCCAAACTGGAAATGCTTCCCTCTCCTTCCACTCACGTGTCCTCCCAGCTGTGCTCACTACAGACAGGTTCTGCTATTCCTGACATGCACAAGTTTCTGATGCCACCTTGTTTTGGCCACTGCTTTCTGTGTGGAATTGGCTTTTATTTCTTCCACTTCCTTACTGCTCCAATAGAGGTCTCCTCTAGGATGATACTGCCAGTATTTTCCTACCTGTAAGACAGAGAAAGAGGGAGTGGGAGGGTGTTGTGCTGGGCGACTCTTGGGTCTCTTATGGGTGCAAAGGTTGCATACTGTGCTTGCTGTCCTGAAGAGATCAGCCAAAATCACACTTAATATATAGACCTGGATGAATGTTGACTGTGTCTTTACCAATTTCCTCCTAGCCAGATAGGATCTGATAGCATCTACTCAGCATTGTTTACGCTTTACCTATGCTCCCAGCTCTGAGCTGAATGTAAGGCTACAGAAAGCAGTTCAGCTCTCACTGAACTTCTTGGTTCTGGATTCTCAGGGCAGAGTTGAAAACAGGCTGAGTTCACTCTGTGCGCAAGCATACTCTTCTTGGAGATTGATTTTGTCAGTTGTGCACCTATTGCACACTAAGTGTATTTTCTACATGGGTCTGCCTAAATATCTTTCATATCCCCTCTAGCTTCATCAAAGCCTGTTGCCCAAAGCAAAAAAAGTTGCTTCAATTTTTTTGTTAAAAAAACTTGTTCACTCCACTATGTTTATGAGGAGACTTTCAGAGATACTTGGTTTTTGGTTCATAGTTTTTTCCTTAATTAAAGATTCACTTTTTAGTCCCGTGGGTCCAATTTTGCCATAGAACTATTGGTCTGGAAATCCAATTTTGTTTTATATTTAATGCTTAAATTAATCACTTGTTTATTGTCCCAAGAAGGATGCTGAAGCTTAAAATGTTACCAAAAGGACCTGAGAATAAACCAACTGTAGCATATGATGAGTGAAAATCTCTTTGTAGCCTGGGCCCTTTGGCTTTCTGATAGTGTATTTGTTTAGCTAAGTTTGAAAAGATTATTTGTTGCTCTTTTAAAAATCCCCACACATAAATTGATCATTCTGAGATTGTTTTTGCATCAGGGGTAGAATGGTAATCTGAGAGAAGTGTTGGTTTATTTCCTTGCCATCAATTATGTGGTAAATATTTGGGAACAGTGAGCATTTTCTATAGAAGTTAGGTGGGTGAATGAGGGTAGAAAAGGTCATGGCCCAGGTGATTTATCTGCAGGAAATAATTCAGCTGCTTCATAAAACCACTTCTACATCTGATCCTTTGATTACCAAACTATTCATTCTTCCTAATGCATCAGATAAATGCTTATGTGAAGAAACAAAATAAAGAGCTGCTACAGTAGAGCAGAAGGCAGATAATTTAAACATGGAAAAGCTGCGATGTCATGGGAGATGTACATAAGCATCTCTTTGTTCCTTTGTCCTCCTCCTGGCTGTGGGAACAAGCCAAGCCTTAATAGCAAATGTGTTCATTCAGTTTCTAAGTTAGCTATTTGGGAAGAGAATTTGCACTGTTGTGCAGCTGACCCACAGGATGAAGTCAAAGAGATATTGCAATAAAGGGGGAGGGGGCCATAACATAATTTCCACGGTGGTTCTGTTCTGTTCTGTGTAGATCAATAAAGAAGCTTCATCAGTGTCAGCCCACTGGCAGTATGGCATCCAACCCAGGCTGCTTGTAAGCAGTGCTCATTCCTTGATACTGTATTTACATAGCTTAATGGAGTTTTAAAAGGTCAAATCCAAGCAGTGTATGCTTTGGAGCATTAACTGCATAACACAATTGTGTTNGAGATAAGAACTATCCCTTTTAAAATTTGGGTTGCAACAGGGACAAAGAACCCACAACTGATCTGACAGGAATGCTTTTAAGTCTCTGACTCCCTTTGTTTGCCGTAGAGGCATGTGTAAATCCAGTAAATGTCCATCATTCCAGTATTCATGAAAATAAATAGCATTTGTTTCAGAGCTACAGGAAAAGGGGGCAAGGAATGGCCCTGATGGATAATTAAGGACTAAAGTTTGAATTTTTGGTACCCTAACACAACCTCTATTTTTTGTTGGTTATGTTGGTAGATGGCTGAAACATTTTCTGACTTGTTTTGGGCCATATCCTGGGGCCGTAAGACCTTTACCAAGCTCTCAGGCTGTGTACCTCTGAAGGGAAAGTCTCAAGCTTGGTCAATCACTGGAGGACAGAGCCACACATATTGAGTTACAGTAGAAAGGCATCGATTACTTTAAAGAGCAGGTGTGCAGTGTCCCATGTTTGCCCTGTCTGATTAGGGCATCCTAGAGCTGAGTACACATTGTATGTTAAACCCTAATATGGGATGTCTTGACCTTTCCAAATGACCACATCCAGCCCACGGAGAGCACTGCATATAGCAAAATCCAACTCAGTTCTCTCAAGATGTTTCTATCATCCTCTTCCCCGGGCCTAAAATATTTGGTATATGAGCAAGTAATGAATCAGCAGCCCACACAGATAAGACATTAGCTCATATTTATTCTTGCCAATAATCATTAGCCCTGTAATTGATTTCCTTCCACACAGTCTATGCATAGACCGAGCTGTCAGCTCTGAAAAGTCTGCCATGAAGCCCCTACAGCAAGTCTGACAGACCCCTGAATTATCCCAGCAGGTCTGATAAGGAGATACAATGATGAAGAGGACTTTCTGTACTGTTTATTCCTTTTTCAGCCATCCTCCCCCCTCCTGGGTTCCTACCATGCTCGAAGCACAGGTTTCACAAAGGCAGTTGGTGTTGGTCTTTCTCTGCTGAGCTCTTTTCCAAGTAGAAGTGAAAACATGTGCATTTATTATGAGTTTCTTGTCACTTGTTGCTTGCTGTTAGAGAAACAATTATCTGAGGGATTTGAGTTGTTTGTAATATCTTGTCTCTTAGGTCACTGATAAATGAGAGTTCATTTCAGCTCTAGAGTTTTGATTGTGTTACTTTGGTAACTGTGGGAGCAGAAGGCTGCTTTGTCCTTCTTCAAGAAATATAGGGTGGCTCCCCAATTCAGGTTTTTTGACAAACTGTCTGGGATTTTTATCGAGGGTATTCTGCATCCCTTGTAACTTTGTAATAGCTCTGATGTATAAAATGTTCTTTAAGTGCTTTTTCCTCAGGGAGAAACTGGCCGGGAATCGTCAGGAGAATAAACTGGTTTTGCAACAAGCCTCAAGTGTTTCCATGAGCATAACCATCCTACTTAATCTCACCATGCTCTTGCAGAGGTTTGTGGCTCCCCAGCAGAGCTCACTGTGTGTTTGCTGTGTCAGGGCTCAGCTACACAATCCAGACAGGGCAGCTTGTGATGATACCATGAGTTAGCTCATGGTATGAACTCCTGCTGTAATTCCTTCCTCCACTTCCCCTTTTTATCTACTGTTGAAAATGTGACATATTTTTGCCAAACATGGTAAAATGGTGTTTACTGAAACAGGCAGGTCATGCTTCTGCTGAAACATTTATGCTGACTTTTCAACCAAGACTGGAAGGCACCTACTCCTGCTGGGTGCAGTTCTCTTCTAATTTTTCAAATCAAGATAAAACTCCTCATATCAGTAAGACCACACAGGTGGTGTTAATGCCCAGAATGAAATGCTTCCCCTCCAAGCCATACCAGTGAAGAGGAATGTCACTTCAAAAACTTTTTTTTCTGCTGTCAAGATGCTGGAGCTTCAAAGCAGTTTCTTGCTGCCTGTGCTTTCATGCAGTTTGATGCCTGTGTTTTTAGGGTTTATACATTAATGTTTGTTCCAGGCAGTCTGCATTCCACATGGGGCAAAGCCCTCTAAGACATGTAAGACCTTTAGTTACTCTGTTTTAATTCTGTTAAAGACAATTCTTATGAGACAAGATAAGAGAGAATTAGCTCTTTGAGTTCATGAGATGGCAGGGATTGAGAAATTGCTCTGCTGCTCTGTGAACTAGTGTACACAGAGCAGTAGAGAGGGGCAGGGGTAAGAAATGGGTTTTTTTCTGAGCTGTTCTCATGGAAGAATTATTTTATATGCACAAAATAGAAAACAGCTTTCTCTTGGTACTTCTGAAAATGACTGATGAAATGAATTAATGTGATGTAATGAAGGGCAAGAGTGAAGTGAAACACACGCTCTCAAATCCCCTTTCAGCTTCTTGGAGATCATAAAATGTTGAAACTCCAGAACCTCTTAATGCCAACTTCAGCTTCAAAACCATCTCTGTTTTGACACTTATAATGTCATGTTTCTGCCATCATGTCTGGAGGAGATGGCATACTTCCTTCTAAAGGTTGCATTTAATTTGCTTTCTAGAGGTGTGTATTTTAGCCATTAGCCTCTACTCTCCGGTCAGAATTCTTCAGAAAAAAGCCTTATTTTGTAATCAATATTTTGCTCCAAGGACAGGAGGAGTTTAAATTGTGAATTTATGCTGTTCCTAGATGTCTCCATGCCATCTCCCCTGAAACTAAAGTAGGGGATCTGAGTCATCCTTGAAGTATTCCAGTTTTATGCTGAAATCAGTTGGATACATGAGATAAAGAATTCAGTAATGCAGCAATGAATAATCTCAGCAAAATCTTGTGGTTTGTAGGATCCATTTCTGCAATGCACCATGGAGTACATGGCTGATTAGACTATGGATGCCACTGCTGCCTCAAATTAGTTTTCAGAACTGTGTGAGGGATAACTTCCTCCTGGTTTTCTTGGGATAGCAAGGAAGTAGAAGAGTAAAGGTTCAATATTGTCCTTATTTATTTTTAATATTTTCCCTGTGATTTATTATCTGAAACACTGGATGTTTCCCTGAGAGCTATGATTCTTTGACGGGTCTATTCAATATTGTCATTGATTTGTTTAGGCTGAGAGATCTGAGCTTACAATATATAATGTTGGGGTGAGGTTCTTGCAGGCTCAGAGAGTTTGGAAAATGGAAATTCCTCCTCCTGTTAAAGGAATTCTGTTTCTTTGGAAGAAATTACAGGAACATCTTAATGTCTTGGGGTTTTTTTTTTT
>VWZN01016568.1:120800-152264 GCA_013396955.1 Regulus satrapa
TTTTTTTTTTTTTTTTTTTTTTTCTGGTAAGCATCTTATTTTTATCTATGTCTACTGGAAACTGTCCAATGGTTTCATATTCTGAATATTGTTTTTTCTGGTTTGCAGAGGTTAAGGGAGTGATCAGGAGCTATTACATTACCAGAAGGTATTAAAAATATGGAAGGTGATGAGAAGGCTCAGTGTAACTACTAGCATCATATGAAAATGAATAATGTACAGCTTAACAATTTTGATGCTGCTTCTATTTGCCATATCTATGAAAGACACAGCAGTCCTCTGCCTTTCCAGTCACTCCTCTAATACACCTCAAATCGCTGCTGTTTGTCCTCTTGGCTTTAGTCTCCATCTCCAGCCTTTCCCACAATATCCTGCCTTCCAGTAAAATGGAGGAAGGGGAAAAGGAGGGAGAAAAACCCAACCTCCACCCCCCCCCCAAAAAAAAAAAAAAACCCAACAAAAAAACCAAAAAAACAAACAAACAAAAAAACCAAACAAAAACCCGGCCTAAAAATCCCTAAAGTTTGGAGAAGACATCAGAGTTCCCTGTGCTCCCAATATGCAGAGACAGGAAGTTGCTTAGGGTCTTATATACAGGCTGTGCTTATTCAAAGAAGCTCATGTGTCCAGTCCAGGAAGAACATTGATTTAAGTCTCTGCTTCTGAAGAACAAAGATGATGAAAAATTGAATGTAAAATGGCTGGCAAATGCAGCCAAATACCACTTGATGAATCACCAGGGTAATCCACCAGTATCACAAGCCTCTAGCAAAATTGACAGCAGATAGTTTATTCCCAATGGCACAAAAATTATGGATGTGGTATTCATAACATCTCTGAGTAAGTAATATTGAGACTGGCCAATATGAAAAAAATATGAGCAGTCCCTTGTTAAATCTCTGTGCTAAATATTTATTTATTAGCCTGACAAAATGGATCATGTGGTGTGCATAGATGGCACAGAGCATACTGTCCTTGCTGTGCAGCTTGAGGGAGACACAGGAAGGTTACTTAGGTTAGAAACCAGGTCAAGCAATCAGCCAAGGAGCTGGGAACAACAACATTATGTGCTGTCAGACCAAATCTAACCTGCTAAAAATACAAGCAGGGCAGGCAGTGATCTTGCCCACTTCAGTGCTTCTGTTACTGCTGAGACATGGCTGAAACTCTTTATCTCATTGCAAATATGGGTTTTTTTCAAAAATATAAACAGAACCCAGTCCTGTATAGGGAGAGCATATTCTAAAAGAAATTCAGTTATTGTATTGGGAAATGTTAAGAAACCTTAGTTGAAATAGCACAGAGTGAACATTTCTATACTAAGCTGCAGACACCACCAGTGATGACAGTCGATGTGTTATCTAAAGTTTTATGCTGTATTTTAGCAAGCTTTTTTTCTTTTTTTTATTTTTTTAAGTAGAAAATGTACAAATATGTTCCTTCTCTCTGAGTAACAGAAACAAATTATTTTAAGGGTTAATATGATTTGTGGCTTTTTTTTTTCCTTTGAGGAGGCCTCTTTGAATAATATTTGTGATGGGATTTTGTTTTAATACTCATATTTGACTCTTTAGACCTGGGAATACCTCTGAAGTCTTCAGTTTCAATTTGGCCATCTTCATGTCTGTATTGAGGGAGGAACATAATTGTAAAAACAGGCTTTGCAAAAACCTCTCAATCTTGGTCTTTTGCCCAGTGATACACTGGAGGACTTGGCTATATGAACATGTATATTCTGGAACATCAGAGATGAAGAGAAATGGAAATCAGCACTGCATTTTTCCTTCCCTTCAAACCCACTGCCATAATATGATCTCCATCGCTGTCATGCCAGTCAGTGTGTGTAGGATGTGTCTAACCTACTTCAGGTCTGAAGAAGGCACCATATACAGAAGTTAAAGGCTCAGCTCCTCAGGTTTGCAAGGAATTTAATTTGATGGATCAGTAATCTCATCTGCATTTCCAATCCCATTTGCTTTTGTACCCCTGGAAGCATCAATGAGCTAAAATGTCCCTGACCTGTCAACAGTGGAGTCACCTCTTTAGCTGGAATAGATTAACTAGGTGGCATAGATGAAGGCTGCTGGGACAGTCTTTTGGTGTTTTCTTCCTGTCTAAGTGTTTGGAAAATACCAAAATTTCCCACAGATCATATCCAACAGAAAGCTGCTATTTATCCTTTGGGTCCTGAGTCAGTATTCACATAAAATATTCATTCTATGTGCATGTGGATGGTAGGGAATGCTGTTGTAAGACAAGGAAAAAAAAAAGGCAGGGGATGGACAGATGAAGTTTTAAGATTTTTCTTTTCCAACAGGAAAGAAATAACCTTTATTTTGTTGTTTTTGGTTTTTTTTCAAACCCCTCACACTTTCTAAGCTCAAAAAGTTCCTTTCTGTGATTTTTTGGCCTCCTTATACCTTAAGTTTACCAGCGTATTGAAGGATGGAGACTTTCAAATGTTTGAAAGCTGAGACTATTTTTCAGTGAAGCCATCAGGAGCTTCATGACTTATTTTAGTAAGGAGGGGGAAGGTGAGCAATCCTTGCCACCTGACAACAGACAGGAAGCTGAATACCCCCACAATTGCTCACCTGCTGACAATTCAAGAGTATTTTGCTGTCTTTAAATAAATAGCATAAAAGGTTTGCTCTAGGCTTGCCTCTGAAAACAGGACGAAAGAGCAAAGTTGGAAAAATTTTTCATAGCTGCTCTGTTTTAGTTTATAGTTTGTTGCTTGGAAAAACTACCCACTGCTTTCTTGTTTGTTCTCCATCCTGTGCCTCTTCTGTCCTCATCCTTCACTCACATACCTGTGTATGACTAAAGGTCTTTGGTCTTTTTTGGTCCAGTTCTTTAAAGTGCAGAAGTGCTGAGTGGAAGGGACCTCTCGAGGTTATCTAGTCTAACCTCTCACTCACTTTCTCCTCAGACAATATTTGTCAAAGAACGCTAGGAGCATCAATCTTCTTTACCAAGTGACAGCACCTTATGAAAAATCCAGGATATCTTCAGCATTGTGGCTCTTCCAATTTAAAACCTGTTCCTCTTCCTCATCTCCTCTACTTTCCTTTGGCTATGACAGGATGCCAAGCCTCTCAGCAGGACACTTCTACATTTTGTTTTCCCCTCTGTTACTTTTCCTTCCCCCTGAGTTGTCCAACTCCCTGCAAATTTGAAAGTTTTACCATTTCTTTGCTCCTTCACAAGTTAATGGGCACACTTGGAAGAAGGCATTAATCAAATACCACAGAAGATGGAAGTGCTTTGTTTGTCATAATGCTGGATCACACTACAGTAAAAAATCATTATCCCATGAGTCATTCAATGCATGTTTTTTGAGTAACATGCACCAAGATAGCAACTGCAGTGCCTGGTGACTAGGGCCATAAAAAGAGGGTGAGAAATATTGCTTGTTCTTTCTACCCATCTCGGATTACAGGACAGCCACACCATGAGTTTTCTTTGGCTTGAAATGCCTGCCTCTTCCCTGTGCTGAGGAAGACAGAGCCAGGGAGAACAGACTGCCGCATGTGGGAAGCAGAAGGCCATGGGAAAAAATGCACTTGCTGCAGCTGCTTGCACAGGCTGCTGCTGCTGAGTTATTGACGGTGGACAAGCATGGTTGAAGCACATAGGATAGACATGGAGAAAGGTGGAAAAGGGAAAGAAGTGCTGAGAAGGTAGGCCTGGGAAAAAAGCCTAAAGCAAAACGAACTGTGGGGCATCTCCTCTGCCAGGGAGCTCTGGTGTTGCTGGGCTTCCAGACAGAGCATGATGTCTAAGACAGCAGCAGAAACATTCATTGAAATGATTGTTTTAGCGTTTTGGACAATTAGTCTGATAATTATGCCACTTATTTATTATAATAGCCTGCAGTTAATGGATGTTCTGCAAGAAAATTAATGTCTCTAAATTATTTTAGAAACACCCTGAATATGCCATCTTTTAAAATAATAATTCAGAAAGTCCCTGTAGGATGGTTAAATAGCTTGCAGATTGCTGTGTCAGGGCACCCTGCTACCAAGACATGCTGACCACTGTTCCAGAGCCACACTTGCTCCTCAGAAAGTCAAACACACATTAAGGAAAAAACTCCTGCTATGGGGCTGGGAGCAGGACCCCGAAGCAGCTGAGTGTACTACCAAAGCAGGGATGCTCTGCAGCTCTCTAGCAAGCTCTGTACACCCGTCAAGGTCCTGCTCATGCTTTGCTTCCATCAACAGCAGCCTCAGCCTTGGCTTGGTTTGTGCCCTGCCTCTTTGTCAGGCAGAGATGGTGCCTTTGCCTACAGGCTGTGGCAGGCCTATTTATGATCTGCTCAGCACAGCCTGTCAGAGGCAGTTAAGATACCTTCACCTAAGCAAATACTACTTGCTACTGCCTTGTTATGAAACAAAGGTCGTTTGAACTGAAAATACCTCTGTGCCTAGCCGGAGTGGGGAAGAGTTTCGTCTAGCTGGCTGCTGAAGCAGCACAGAAGCCATGGGAGTGGGGAAAGGAGCAGAAGCTGGAAGCTAACACAGCTATTGCCAGAGCACAGATGATGTTGACTGAGTTTGCATGGATAAAACAAGCAGCCTCTCCAGCCCTCAGTCTAGGTTTCAGTTGGCTGATCCAAGGCTCCATGTGGAGCAGCGCAGCTGCGTGACCTTGCCTGATTTCACTAATTGCTATTAAGATATGGTCAAGTCCATGAGCTAAATGATATGTAAGATGAGAGAGATAGCGGGTCTAAGGCTTCAAAAGGAGAAATACAGCCTTGACACAGGCATAAAACACTAAGAAAAAAAACATGGAAGAAAATCAGCCTTCTCTCATGCTGCAACACAGTCAACCATTTGGAGATGTAGCAGTCTGCCTGTTGGGGTGCTGAATGTGTCCATGTTAGTCTGTGCTGAACAGCCAGAAGCATGGGTACTTCAGCACTTGCTTCATTCCCCTGCCCCACTGCCCTGACTGCACTGGTTTCATTTTGCAATCGAATTAATGCCCATTTCCAGCTCCTTCTTCATGCTGACACAGCAGAAAGAAAAGAGTGGTCCAGTAGGGGTTTTTTAGTGGCACACTGCTCTTTTCAGATATCCATAGCCTCAGCGTGGTGAATGTAAAACTCCTCTGTCCCAGCCTGGATCTGTGTATCCAAATTCCAACAGCTACAGAAGTACTCAAGCCATGCTTCCCGGACAACGAGTGATTTACACTGATTTGCACGGAGTAAATCAGCTGTACACCTAAAGCTGCAATATTTAATACATCCATTAACTGCCTTTATATCAAAGGGGCAGGATGGAGCCTATCTTTATGTGTTCCTTGGTTTTGTGACACTGTGGTATATTTCTGAAGGAGGACAAGATGTTCTGTTCTACAAAGCAGCACCTACTGAACAATATGAACTAGCCAGATACTTAAAATTATAATGGTGGCTAACCTCTAATGGACTGAAAACTGTGTAAACCTGACAAATCCCATAAAATGAAAATAATTATGCCTTCTGTATCAGACATTTTTTGAACATTAACAATGTGCATTCAGGAAGAATAAAGATTTACTGAAGCTACAGGGAAAATAATGGCAGCTAGTATTCATGGGGCTGTAACAAAATATTGTTTACAGATCTCCACTGGTTGTGAAATTATCTCTACTGAGGAAACTGGATGTAGTCTAAAGCAAAGATTGAAGGAGCATAAAACATGTAATATTGTAGTTACAAGGCACATAAAATCTTATTGGATCTGTGATAAATATTTGTGCCTGAGCAATTTTACACTTTACAAACTGCTTTCCCTGGAGGATGGTTAAAGAATACAAGGGTACCCTATTTACCAGTTTCAAAATTGAGGGGCTACCACCCTATGATGAGGAGACAATATACCTGTTCTCAAAACTGTCCAATTAATTGTTTCATTTTGTATTGAAAATAGTCTCTTTTTTATTAAAGCTGCTTTCAATAGATAGGGGTATCATCTCTTGAGGTTCATTAATAAAGGTAGAAGATGTCCCTAAAATGATGTTGGTTTGGAATTGAAACCATATATTAAACTCCCCATGGGGGATGAGGAGTCCACAATGCAGAGTTAAAGGGAAGCTCCGCATTCAGCTGCAGTACAACATCTGGAATTTTTCTGTGGGACTTGGAAGAGGCTGTGCTGTACATATTAAAGTGGCTTAGCTAAAAATGCAGGCATGTACTTTGTAAAATTTGTGGATAGGGAAGAAGGGCATTTGAAGATGAAGATAAGATTCCTGAAGTTGCAATGGATTGTTTTCTGCAGTCTTGTATTTTAAAATTCATAAGGACCTCACATGGACAAGTTTGTTTTTTCATTTTGACTTGGCCTTTTATACATTTACACTAATAATTCTCTAGAAATTTTCCTGTTGTTCCTCATTGATTGTTCCTGGATGTAGCCCTTTTCCCCTTGGGAAGAAGTCTCCACCTTTTTCCATGCATGAAAGGAACTTAAAATACTAAAACTCAAATAAATCTTAGCTGTAGATTACTTTCTCTTTTTCAATATCATTTTTTTTGTTCAGATCTCAAGCTTGTTTCCATCTCAGCTCTCCAAAGGAAGAGCTTACCTTAACCTTTTCTTAATAGCATCATACTTGTCGATTTCTTTTTAGTCACTAACCAGCATGGAAGTTTATCCTTTGGTCTTGAAAACAAGTATTTTCATCATCCCTCACAAAAGTCAAATAGTCTCAAGATGTAGTTTGGTGTTCTCATTGAATCATCTGTGTTTTTTCTGAAGAATTGTTTCGGAGAAAGCAGAATAGGGTGCCAAGTCACCCAAATTATACTGAGAGAGCTAACATCTCTGAGCCTGGTGCAAATCCCTGTGCTGCTGAACAGCTGACTGACAGCAAGTAAAAAACTGGAGAGATTATTTAAAATTGTGTCCACTATTGTGTAGATCTGGTGTATGCTTGTGCCGTGTGATACAAGGAAATATTAGTAGTGCATCTCTGAACAAAAGAACTGTCTATCCATCTTTCAGGGAGGTAGGGAGTCATATTGTAAGGAACTGCTGTATCTGCATTGTTTCATGCTGGATGGGGACTGGAACAGCAATATTAGAGAGAAGGTGTTTCCATTTCAGAAGCAAAGTCTCAAATTAATGGTCAGCAGCTAAATATCAACCACAATGGGGGCAGTGCAAAGAGGAAGAGACAGGCTGCCATAGATCACTTGCAGAGCAGTTCCATATAATGTATTTGTATATGTATGTGCACTTGCTTGCACCCCTGAAGCTGTTTTGAGGGTCAGAGCTGAGTATTTTTTATTATGTAGTAAGTGCCACACATATATTCTGCTTCACATAATTCTGAAACTGGGAAATGTAGCACTATGATTTGAGTAACGCAGCCCTAACCAAAATGATCAAAAGCAGATGGCTTTGACTAGGTTGCTTTTCAGAGTAATTGGTGGGCACTGGGCAGTGTTACCCATCTGCTGCAGTTGGGTGATTTGGATGGTGAACACATTTGGGGAGCTAAATGCCAGGGTAGGAAACTCAGTGCCACATAGCTGTAAATAACTTCACAGTATTCCATATGATTAAACATCTTTAACTGGTTGATCACTTCCCATTAGTTATCTGGCCAGGATTGAGATTAAATTAAAGTCTTGCAACCTATTGGGACAGCTCTCACTACTACATAAGCTTACAAGCAATTTGGCTATCAGGCCACTTCAGGCAGTTCACGGAGGAAAGGAGTTAAAGTCAATTATCAGCCCTCTCACCCATTTAATTTCTGGAATGGTGACTTAGAGACAGACAGACAAAGGTGTCTGTAAAAGCTGAAAATCTGGATTGAATGATCAGACCTGCAGCACATCAAATATTTTTCATTTTTGTGTGATGCATCATAGTCCTGACATTTTTCATTTCTTTACCTGTATTGACACACCACTGGGGAAGTGGTGTGCCTCTAGCTGCTCCAGATGCACATTTAAATTAACAATTTTTCTGCTATCTTAATAATCAGAAAAAAGTAGCTGGAAAGATAAACAGGAGATGTCTAATCACATCCAACAACAATCATCACTCTGTCTTTCCTGATCTCTAGTAGCCTGAGGGAATAGCAACCGCATTTTGCATCATGTCCTGAAAGTCATCAGTCCATATCCACTACAACATGATGCAAATTGCTGGCAAGTCTATTCCCAGCAAGCAACCAGAGTCCAGGCTGAAAGTCCCTGAAAGGTGCAAGCAGTATAAGGAAGCAGTTCCTTCCTACATCCCAGTTATCAGGAGCAGGAAACAGGCTATTATCATCTCTCCGAGGTTTAACTTGTGCCTCTAGTTGTGCTTTTTAACATGTCTATATTTATTACATAGAAAAGCATCAAAATCTGCATTCCCCGTATTGCCATGTTTATTAATTCCATTCATTTTTTGTAGAGCAGGAAATATTAAGGTGTAAGCTCAAAGGAAAATGTGATTTTTTTTTTTTTTCAGTTTAAATGCATGCTTTGAGTTAAAATCAAAGACAGACTGCTAGACCCACCTTTCATCTGTAGAAAATGTTTTTGTCTGTTTCCTTAATGTATTTGATGCAGTGTTTTCTCTGCATTGGCTTCAGCCGGAGAAGCCTGTGTTTTTGCAGGGTGCAAAACCAGTTTGCTCATTAAATTTGTAGCGGGGAGACAGGCATGTATCAATCTGTTCTTCATCTACTAAAGTCAATATTTTAAATCGGTTGATTCAGTGATGGAAAAGCCAGGGCTAAATCCTAGCTCTGTACCGGAGCCCCAACGCAGTCAGTAGAGCAATGCAGATTGTTGTCGAGTGGGAGGCTGATGCCTACTCCTTGAACTGTGTAAAACCCAAAGTTGAAATATAGGAGGCAAGGGTCGGGTTTCTTAGTCTTGCATCCTTGCTCAACTCACCTCTAAGGCATCACTGGGGACCAGTTCTGGCAGCTATTTGAATTCTTGGAGGGTGGGCTTACCATCCTCCCAGTACTTCCTTGTATTTTCCAGTCTGGAAAGAAGGGAAAGTATCTGCCAAAAATGGGGAAAAACAAGGGTGCCATGTGAAGCTGACCAGCTGCTGGAGCAATGCTCTTGCTCACTCTATGTGCAACTCAAGCAAGTACTGCCCTCCTGGGTGTTTGAGCACAGGACACCTGTAGCTCATGCACACCCTGGCCACCTTGTAGGCAGCCAAGAGGTCACCCATGCAAGCGTTCTTCATGATGTCTGGGCAAGCCAGAGTGAAGGCATGGGGTTTAAGAGGAACACATTTGTTCAGTGCACCATGCTCTGGTGTAATGGAGCTGGGAAAAGCTGCTGTTCAGGAAGGCATTACTGAAGAGACAATGTAACCCAGCCTTCCCCCAAGCTATCAGGAAAACTGGCCCTTAGGGTTGCATCTCCTTACTGAGATTGTCACAAGGGCTCATCAGAATTATACAGCTAAACTATAGTCTGTCTAAACTTTTATTGCTTCTTCTACTCGTGCTCCTTCCTGAAGTTTTATTGAAGGGAAAGGCAAACATGAAAACATCAATGTGCAGTAAACTATAGAATTGTGATTGTTGCTATCATGATCCCACATCTAGGTCATCATTCTGTTTTGTTAGCACTTTTCTGGGAAATTGCTTTGATGAGTTTAACTTTGTGAGCACTGTTATAAACACAGCGATTGGACATCTTGTCCTGAGCAATTCTCTTTCCTGGACAGGAGAAAAGAGTGATATGGGAACATAGCAAGAAAACATGCTGGAAGCAAGGGACTGAGATTTCTTCCCTGTCAAATATGATAAAATGTTTTCACCTGTAATCATTAAGCAGAATATAAGCATTTTCCTTAGTACCTTACAAAATAAAAAAGGAATGTTTTCATTCATGTTACCAGTAAGAATAAAGGAAGAGATGATCAGAGCCACCAACTTTTGAGAACACATACAACAAGCATGCTGGGAAGACAGAAAACCTGTCACAAAGTTTCATGCAAGAGAGACAAGCCATGCTTAATCAAAGCTGACACAAAATCAAGACTTTTCAAGGCATACCTGCAGTAAAAGAAAAGTATTCAGACACTGTCAGTCTCTGCAAACATCTCCTGGTGCCACCAGGTAAAAAAAAAAATTCCTCATCAGTAATATGTGATTTTCATTCCACTGTATAAGTCTCCAAACTCGCGTATCTCAAAACTTGGCTGCAGAATTTCTGAGGTAGTGAACTATCCAGAGTTTTGGTTCCACAATACCATTTCCAGGTGAAAGTCACATGAAGGTGGGCAGCCAGGGAGAAACAAGGTTAGGAAGAGGTGAGAAGCCAGAGTACAATTTAATAAGACAGACAAGGTCAAATTTTATCCATTTTTTTCTGAAAGGAAATTGGAATTTCTCAATATTCACCCCAATAGATTTCTGCAGTACTGCAAAAGAAATACCAAGAAAGTAATGTGTCCACGGTTTTGAATTATTTTGAGAAGAAAGACAGGCCTTGGTGTCTGGAGAGTAAACAGAGGACTCATCTAAAGACTGAAGGCGGTTAATACAAGCAGTGGTAGGCTGTGGGGGAGAAGTAAAATGACCACTAGAAACCTTTTTTCTTTTTGGTCAAGTTGCTTCTAAAGACACATCCTGAGTGTTTTGGTGCTGCCCATTGCTGGCTTAAAATCAACACATTGTCTGACAGAGTGCCACTTCTGGCTTAATAAAGTACATGCACTGTTCAAAATGCTTATTTTTAAATACTCTGTTTAATGATTGTTTCACATGCCACATGCTGGGTAATAACAGGAGAGGACTGAATTGTTTTTAAAAACAAATAAATGGACAAAAAAATTCCTTTTGGCTTTGAAAAGAGAAGTTTGTGAGACTGCTATAACTGCAACTATGTTTTAGCTCTGTGCTCCCACACTCACCCCTTAGCACTTGCTCCAAACTGTTGTATAGCCAGTGCTGCTTTAGCCAAGATGTTTTCTGGAGACCACATCTTTTCTTTAATGACATGGTGGGGACAATGTCTTTAATGGTGATTTCACGTGTCCGTAGGCTTCTTACCCAGTTTAAGTACCTTCATTAGGGAATTCTTAAATTTTCCAAAACTATGTGCAAAAGACAGACTTCTCAGCAATATAAAGTAAGGAAATACTCTCTATTTTTTTTCTATTTCTTCTGCTGCTTCGTAACTGTCTTGTTTTCTAAATAAAGTGTCTGTCTGCTATCTTATCCTGCCTTGGGTCTCACATATAGAACTGTCCTGCTTGCAACATATTTTGGCAACTACTACCCAAAGAAAAAGTTCAAATCTGTTTTGCATTTTGTCTTTAAGCATTTATTTTTTTTAAGGAGTTATTGTCCTCTAGCTTTTATGTCCACAGTTAATTCTAAAGAATTTGATGATACAATGAAGGTGTGTCCAAGTCCAGCTGAATATTAGCTGCCTGTACCTGACAGTGATGCCACATTGGTCACTGGGCTCCTCAAACTCCCTTTGGTTTTAATAGCTTGCTGACCAGGTCCTCAGAGTGACCTTGTTCTTTGAAAAAGAGACTTCACAAGCTTTTAGCAATTACATATGTGGATGTGCTGAGGAGCATTCTGCTAACTTCTTTTCTAATATTCAGATGTTAGGTCTTTCATGTGTTGCTTGGGGAAAGAAGCATTTTGGTGGCCATCCTTTGAGAAAACAGATCTCTTTCCTGTTTATGAGCTGGAATAAAAGTTGGGAAAGTTGGTCACTTCTTTACACCCACAGCCCAAATGACATGGGATTCTGCCATGCAGTCTCTGCTCATGGCTTAATTTTAGGCCCAGCATCTAATAAAGATTTAAATTCTGTTCCTTTTTTTTTTTTTTTTAACAGTTATTACTGTGAATAGTTATGCAACACTTAACTCTTGAATAACAATGACCAATGCATTTGATACTTTTTTCCTCCTTAGATATTTTACCGTGCCATTTTTCACTTCAAGAAGTTGTTTGGAACCTTTTTATTCCCCCAGGTCAGATGTCTATCTGTCTTCATGTTTTGAAAACAATATATGATCAAAGCAATTTCAGAAACAATGCAGAAATTTATTACATACTTGCTTTTAAACAAGGATTTCTAAATGCAATTTAAAAATAGAACATAAAGATTTCTATACAGCAATGCCTCTGCTAATGTGAGGTATTGTTCCATGACTGCCTGCCCAAGAAGAGATCTATAGACTCATAAACAAGTTCTGGTGTGGGCTAGATGCTCTTTCTGTTTTACCCACCTTTTGCACAGAGAAAGTTGTGTCCACAGGATGGCACAACAATAGGTTGGGGAAAATGTTATTTTCATTCCTCTGGTATGGAAAATCTTACCGTAGGAAGGATGTATCAGTAATTTTTGTCATACAGCAGTTAGAAGTCGTCATTGCTAGACTTTATCCTTTACTGGTATTTGACTTGACCTAACACTATCTGTACATGACTTTCTAAGCTGTGATGCATTTATTAAATGACTCCAAGTCCCACTCTTTACTGTCTCCATTCATAAACCTGCACCTCTATCCCACACTGTATGAAGAGGCATGAGCTTGTCTGTAGACTTGCAGCAGAATTCTGTAGGGTGTTCCCTGGAGTCTCATAAGCTGCCTCTGTTTTAGCAGTGTACCTTTCAAACAAGATTGTGGGGTCTGTGATCCAAAGCCTTGCCCTCAGCTGGCTTCTAGACTTCCCCCCACCCCCAGCAGAGAGCTTATTGAAGCCACGGGCTGTCAGGCTCAATTATTTGCACAGCATTTTAATAGGACTTGCAGTTTTCCTAAAAAAAAACAACACCAAAACAACACACCACCAACAAAAAAATGCCACTAGGGTCAATTGTACTTTCTTTAAAATTGGTTTTATGGAATTCATCTCTCCCTGGGAGATTTGAGGCACTCCTGGAACTACTGCATAATCAACTCATGTCTTCTCTGGGGACTACACTGCTATGAAATCAAATAATGTTGTAATCTTGATGTGAAAACCAACTTCAGTCAGCGCCTTTGATCTCAAAGGTTTGAGAGTGTCACTGAAAGAATTACTTTGAGCCTGATAGTCTTCCAATCAAATTGCAGCAAGTATTGACTATGATCTCTCCTAAACCTGCAACCCAAGCAAGAAAGGGCCTGGGCAGATCTTAATGAGTGGCTGCCAAAAAAAAAGGCTCACATGACATGACAGAGGTATTTTAGGAGCTATTGCTTTCCTCAAGGGCTTTTCATAGTTGTAGCACTGCAGTGTGGTAAGTGTAAGTGCAGAGCTAAAGGGATTACTGGTTGCACTGCTGAATGGAACTATGGTCCAGGTCCTTTGTGCCCTACAGCTGTCCTGTGGCCTTATTTAGAGAAGCTAACTGGCAACTTTTCACTCAAAACAAGACTTTCTGTGTGAAATGGGCTTTCATGGAAAGGCATCCTTCTTGTTTCCCTGTTTTTTGGAAACAGATCTTACAGAAAAACAAAACAGGGGGAAAATGCACTTTTTTATTGCTTTGGTCAGTCTTTTCTGTTTTCTGTTTCATTTTTCATTGGTAACAAAGAAGGCTGTTTTCACTGGTATTTTTTAAGATGAAAAACATTCCTATGAAAAATAATTGGTGTTTTTCAACTGCCTCCATATGAGAGCCCTATAAACTCTAATTCTGCAGCTGGGGCTATTAACCCATACTTCAGTACCCCAGCAAAGCTGTACTGAAATCAATGGAGCAGAGCATGAATGGCAGCAAGAATGGTTATAAGATCAGTGGCCAATTAGGCACAAAGACAGCTCAAGACTGTTATGATAGTGGGAGCTAGAGCATTGTCTTCTTAGGTAACAGAGATAAATCACTGAAAACAAATCCCCATGGCTTTGTAGAAAGGCACCAAATAACAGTTCTACAATATTGTAGTGGATCAGCTGGGGGGGGGAAAAGGGCCTTTTTGACAATGTTTTGCAGTATTTTCTTAAATTATTATATCTAGAGAACAGAAATACACCACAGTTTTTTGTACTCAAGTTAATATTGAGGTGAGGAAAATACTTGGTTTTCATCTCTACCAGTTTTACTGCATACTGTAATTGCATCTTCTGCTGTACCAAGGGATATATTCAGCCTGCCTTGCCAACTCGCTTCCACTGAAGTTATGGGAAGTTTTATTTGATTATCATGCCAGATAGAGGAGAACATTTTCATGCAATGCCTGTGTTTCAGCCACTTCCTTTTAAGTATTCCTTTGCAAGTGGTTAATGATAATTTGATAATTTCTTTATGATTATAATTTCCTGTTGAAAGAAAGGCTAGGCGGTCATGCAGTTCACCTGTGTTCTCTTTCTCTCCAAAATCTGGACCTTTTTGATTGCACTTAACCAAATCTGACAGGTGACAGAATTTTAAGTTTCCACAGAGCCTCTGGAAGGAGGAAACTGGTTTCACTGGAAATGTCTTAATAAAGGTGATTTGGGAATAAGCTGACACTTTATCAGTCACCATGGCCATGGCGCAGGAGGGAGCCACCAAAAACAACCTGGATGTGTGAAAAGCCTCAGTTACAATTTGTGTTTTCTTGGGTGCCAAACCCAGAGCAATCTCAGATGCAGAAGCATCACACAAGTCTTTGGCAATTTCATGCTCACAGACATTACAGCAGATTCTTACAGGATGCAGAGAATTGTGCTGCAGTGAGTTTTGGGGCTCTCTTGGGTTACAATTGAAAGAGCAAATACTTTCCATGCACAGAGGAAAAAAAATAATTAAAAAGAGGTCAAGTTATAAAGCTTAGAAAGTGATCAGTAATTCATTAGTGGAGCTCTAAGTGTTATTAGCTCTGAAGAAGTTATGATCTACTCACAGATAGTCTGCAAGTACAAAGAGATGAAATACACCAGATAATTTATCTGTTGTATGGAAATCACTTTGTTCTAGCCATTATTTTTTGCTTTATAATTTCTTTCTCCATAATTTACTTTCTCTTTCATATTGTTTCTTTATTTTTAAGATCACTTTGTATTTGTATTTTATTTCCTCATTTAATTACGTGCAAAAAAAGAATAAAATACTGAAATGTTTAAACAACTCATTAAAACCTACTTGTAATCCTCTGTCTGGGACAAAAACTGCTGCTGTGTTCAATAGCTCAGAATGCTTTAGCTTCATCAATCTTAAAATCTTGTAAACCTCTACCGTGGGGTGTCTCCAGTTTCTTGGAAATCAAGTAAATCACAAACTGGATCTCTCAAGGAGATTGTCCAGGCACATTTAGCTGTCTGTGCAGCTTCTGTCTTCATCCGCTTCTGTGGTACAAAGCCTTTACTCCATAATCGCTACTACACATACAGCCTGGAGTTCCACTGAATTATTGGAAGGTGAGAGTGAGGCTTTCAGAGACAGGATTTTCATGCTTATAAATTTTATTGGTGTCATCTTGTTCACAAGATATATGTAGGTCTCCCACAATATCTGTGACATCCATATCCTGCCTTATAATCACACTGTGCCACAACCATCACAATGATTAAAGAGATTACTTTTTTTTCCCCTTGTGTGGCGAGATTAGGGAAGTTCAGTTAAATGGGAGAAGAGCGATGAAGGACTGCAGTTCTACATCACTATCAGTTCCAGGGAGAGGCCTTTAGAGGAAGCCTCCCTATGCCCCTGAGGAATCAAGGAACAGCATTTTCAAGGTGTGAGAGGGAGTGGGCATCTGCCTCCCACCCCCTTTTGGGAGAGCTCAGGACTGGGTCCTGCTTTTGGAGCAGATTTTGTCCTGCAAAAAAAGCCTGCAGCAAGACAGCAAAACCCCCCAGACAGACTAGACACAACAACGAGGTGACAAGGGACAGATCTGAGAGTGGCTCTGGGAGGGGCAGTGGCTGCACTGTACAGCAGGATGGGAAATGTGCCCGGGTAGGAGGCTCCAGGAGAACTCACCTCTCTCCATCCCCTTGCACCTATCAGCCATCTCAGCCTCTCCCACCTCAGTGATACTCTTATTTTGCTGTCCAGACTTAGAGCATGTTTTTTTGCTGTTCCTATTTCTACCCACCCTCCTGCCCCACACCGGTTCTCCTCTTCAGTGGGTGCATTTCACTTTAGGCAGTGGTTTTAATTGCATCATTTGAGTCTCCATTGTGGTTGTAGTAGAGACAATAATAGCCTCTGTGTATCTTCTGTCTATAATTATTAAAATAGGATCTGGAGCTGACTCCAACTTTGTAAAGAGAGCAGAGTTGATGTGAAGGGGCACAGCTGCAGGGCTAGAACTGGGTCTTATGGAAGTCCCAGTGGCCCCCAGTGAGCCCATGGTTCTTCTGTGTCCCTTCCTCTGAGAATGAGGCCTGAATACACAGATTAATGTGAGCCTTCTGGTCTGCTATGCCACAGAAACTATTTGTGAGGATAAGCTTTTGACTCAAAAAAAAATCACTCCATTTAAGTTTTGTACACACCACAGCTTCCAGACCTTAAATGAAACACTGCAATATTTATGGTTAAATTGGATTGGAAAATGAGGAAAGTATTTGTGATGTCTGTCTAATTTAAATATTACCAGGGCACCAAAGACATCTTAAAGATCAGAGAGGAAATTTTGAACTGGATATGCCAACTTGCCCCTAATGTGTCCTGGTTTTCCCAGGCACAGTATGACTCCATTAACAGGTGGCTGATGGAACAGATGAGCTGCAATGCTTTAGCAGGGACATGGGTTACAGGGAGTCTGTGAGACTGACTTCCACTTAGTACTGTTGGCATTGTTTTAGTGCTACCTCTTAATTGTGTTGTTTTAAAGGGCAGTGACTTTTTGTAATAATGTCATGTCCTAAACTGCTGGACAAAGGGCACTCACTACTACCATGTGGTCTTAGCACTTTGGAAAACACTGTAGCCCTCATAAATAGAGACACAAAGAGCCATCGCTTGGTTTTATTGTAAGGTCACCGCAGATGAGAATGTCTGAAATTGCAAATCACAGCACCAACTTCTCAATATTCCTGCCTCAGTTTTCTCTCCTGTAGACCTGGACTGGTAACAGCTTTCCATCTAGCAAAGATGCCGGAAAGATTAATTATACACCAGATTATGAAAGAATTTAAGCATTATTTTTATTCCAAGTAGCACTGTTTATATCATAACAATCTGGGAAGAGTTGAAGAGGCTCCCTATCTACCATCTTACACTTGCACTTTTAAGGTAGATCACCTTTATCATCTTACCCTTGTCCCTAATGTTATCAGACAGGTTGTAGCTGTGCTTTCCAAAAGTAAATTTCTGCAAATTTCTGTGTCTGTTGTCAGCTACAGCTTGAGAAGGAATTTGACAGGGAAAAGAAGTACCCTCCTCTACTTCCCGGTCCTTCCCTTTTTTTCAGAGTTTCCCAGGTAGTGTTTCTGCTTAAATTCTATTACATCCCCTGCAAAGAAAGAGTAGGCTGTATTTTGCATACTCCTGCTAATGAGGATAGCAGAAATACTTAAAGCTACCCCCAGAGCCGTGGAAATAGAATCCGAGCAGCAGCTGCTCCTGGAGGCTCTGCCTTTCCTGCTAGTTGAGAACTCGAAAACTGCTTCCTTTACCTGTGTGTCTGCTGGTAGCAGGCAATTTTCTCTCCCCTCGCAAGAAATGTTTCGGCAAACTTCCCTTTGAATTTAAAGGAGGGTGTTTTAACGTGTGCTTTTAGTCTTGGCAGCGAGGCCAAGTTTGGACTCGGCGACGATTTCCAGACGCTCAAAGGCATTGTCCAGTAGAGGGAGCAAAGGGAGCACTGTGGACACCACACACTTGCAGGGAATCGCAGAGAGGCTTCCCCAGCACCGGGCGAACCTTAAATGCTTCTGCCGAGTCCCATCCATGGGTCAGCGGGGCTTAGTGGCCCACTGAGCCATGCACAGGCAATTCCCAGGAAGAAAACGACCTTTGGATAGCCAGGTCCTGCCAACGAAGCCAGACAGACAGAGCTGTCAGCTGCTGGTGTCCAGGGTTTGGAAATATTTTCTCGATACTTGCTTCTTTAAATCCCATATAATAATTTATTTAAGTAATATAGAACAATTCACATCTATTATTTCGATTAATTATCAGGCAATTAGTTTGTAGCAACTAAAAATATGTAATTATTAATATAATCATTAATATAAATAGGACTTAGTAATAATTACCCTTTGACAAATTTGGGGGTGATTCCTATGGACAGAATCCAATTTTCCCTCAATAGCAGGCAGTGCAAGGTTTCTTGAGCAGCTAGAACATGCTTAATTCTGCTGCCAAGGACCATTTACACTCTCTTGTATTTAGTCCTCTGAATTGGTCCAGGGATGTGCAGTACCAAGGCACCAGTGTGGCTCAGAAACTGGGAGCTTTTCTGCTTGGAGAAGAAGATTTCACTCACTTGGGTTTCCTCACTCGAGGTGGGACTGGTGCTGATAGCTGGCACTGCTCAGGCTAAAATAGACAAGCCCTAAGAGCAACAGAAGAAAAAATCTCAGTGTTGGAAGACAACACATCAATTTTCTGATTATAATTAGTGCATACCTGCCTTTCACCAGCTTAGTTATGACTGCCTAATTCCATGTAGTGCTTATTTTCTAATTAGTTTGTAAAAGGTTATAAGAGCCATTAGATGCATATTCAGAATATTACTTCATACGTTTACTAAATAGGAACATTAAAAATAGGAGATCAGATTTTCCTGTAGAGCAATCTGGACACATCAACACAAATCCCCTCCTGTTACAGTAATTACCAAAACCATTAATGCTCCCATATTTAGGTAGATGTCTGACTTCAACGCTACTTTTTTTGCCTTTTTTTTGTTTTTTTTTTTTTTGTTGTTGTTGTTGTTTTTTTGTTTAAAGACTTTTGGCTAAATAAAGACCATACTTCATCATAAAAAGTGTATGTCACAGTGAACTGAAAAACTATACCACATCTTATTCAAAGACATTGAATGAGCCATATATTTTTGTCTCTGCATTATTTTTATGGCTTTAATTAAAAAAAAAATACCATAAGGAACATTCTTGCCAAAAGTTTAGACTTTCATTTATTTGAATTTATTTGAAGCAGCAAGGAAGGAGTATTTTTTAAAAATTTCAAATAGCCCCTTTTTCTCTGAGTGACAGAAAAAGATAAAAGGTGCAATTAAAAATCACACCCATAGGAAATACAGAACAAAAGTTTAAAACTTACCATTAGGTTAAGGTGTTTTTGGATCAGTTTCTAGGGAGTGAGCTTTGCTCTGATTTGCTCCTGTCTTATTTTAGTCATCTTCTTGCTACTAATTTTCTCTATTTCAGCCTAAATACATATACAAGGTGCAAAGCAGTGGACCAGAATAATTAATGGAAGAGCATATATGGAAGCTAGGCTATATTTGTATTTGTGTCCAACAACAAGGAGCAAATTCCGGAGCATTTCATATGAGAGGCATGCTTATAAAACAAATTACACAGGCTAAATCAACTTTTGAAATCAATAGGAACAGAGCATAGAAAAAAATCCATGCTATTTCAATTCCAACAATTAATGGAGAGTTTACCAGTGTCTGTTATCAGGATTGACATGTTTCCAAAGTGTACTCTGATTTTAGCTAAGCCTTATCTTCTGACAGAGAAATGTTTTGTTGGATATGTTCCAACTTGTTCTTCATGTTATTAGGGTTGTAATTCTTGCTTTTCTTAATACAACATTATTTTTATTGTGTGCGCTGTGGCAATTAGAATAGAAGTAAGAGCATGCTATTCTTCTGGCAGTCATAGTCCCTTCATGGCTTTCTTTTAAGTAACAAGACATCATAGCAGTGAGAACTAAAAGGCTACACACAGGCACCTCAGGTGGCTCTGATGATTGAGTGGTGGCTAACAACGGGTAGCTCATTGTGACGGCTCGGCCGCCACCATCGCGCCAAGGCTGAAAGCGAATACACGAGTGCATTTAGAATTCCCTAAAGATGTATTCTGTTTGATCCGCAAGAGATTGCTTTGCCTCTTACAAAAGTATCTGGCAGAAAATACCTTTGTTCCTATGAATGGGAGTGGGTCGGTTTTTCCGTTTTCCTTCTCTCTTGGTGCTTTTATTTGCAACCATTTCAAGCCTGAGTCGTCACAAGAGTGATATTGGGTGAGACACTTGTGTGAGCACCTTTGACTCATTCAGCTATGGTATTTTGCATGTTTGAAACCTCCACGGAGCTGCTGTCTAGAAAATAAACAGTTATTCAAAAGACTCTGAGATGTAAAAAACCCCTAATATCGATATAGTAATCATAGCAGTAGCCATTAGCTCAACCCAGAGTCTGAAGATCTGTGACGATCCTTCAGAAACATCTCTTCATTTATGGTATATGCACAAGGTGTTATTATGCAGGGCACCTCACGTTAAAGGCACAGTGGAGCTGTATTCTTATCACTCACAGGAGTTGGCCATTTCTCCTGTGCTGCAAATGTTTTATTGCAATGGCATTCCAGTTGTGTCTGGTATCATAGATGCAGCAGAGGAAAGCCAGCTTTGCAGCACAGAGTTTTGCTGCACTCAAAACACAAGCTAGAGGCCTAATTAAGCACCATCGGGCTCCCCACTTCCTTCAGGAGATGTTTGGCCTTTAGCAGAAATAAACACTGTTACTTGGACTCTAATGGCAGAGATATTTGCTACCTGCACAATTAGGAAACCCTCAGGATCCTGAGAACAGCTTTGTGAAAATGCAGTTTCAAGCCTTGTTTTTTTGCCATGCAACTGCTGGGTCCTTCCTATCCTCCTAATACATAGTACAAATATGTGTGGTGTTCTGTAGTGAACTGGAGGACTCAATTGAAAATAAAAGATGGGGAGTTACTGAATGCTGAGAACTGGCTCTTGGAACCTACATACTAAGCACTGGAAACAGCTTGAATCCTTGAAATCTTAAAAAAAAACCCAAACCAAAAAACAACATCAAAAAAACCCATCACCCACACACACAGAGAACAAACAAAAAAACAAACAAACAAGCAAACAAAAACCCTAAAAAAGTAAAAGAAGTCACAGGGGTAGGAAAAAAGCAAATTGTGTAGTTTAGGTTTGGGCTGACTCTGAGGTGTTTGCACACAAATTCTTTGCACAAGGTTAGAAAAAATTAAGGAAATTACAGGTAACAGAGAGGAAAGCAATGGGGAAAAGATGTAAAATCTCAGTTTCCCTATGGATTCCTTCTGGAATAATGGAAGAAAGCTAAGTGTATATCCGTTGTAGTGTCAGAGGTACAGGAGAGCCTGTGAAGCGAGCACTGCCATGGCTCCTTTGTGCACTCATCTCTCCCAGGGAAAACCTCTCAGTCCTGGTGTCCCACAAGGTAAACAGTCCCTTCAGCACTGCTGGAACCAAAGCTCACAGCTCCTCTCTCTGTGAGCTGATACAGTTCTTCCTTGTTAAGCACAAGAACGTTCAAAGCCATGATTTCAAGCTTGACCGTGACCCCCTATGAAAACAGGTCAGGCAATTAACTCATCGTGAAAAACATTCCTTTTTTTTTTTTTTTTCCCCTCCCTCTCTTATCTCATTCTAAATCTATTTTAACTTTATGGGGGGATTAGATACCAACACGCCTTGTGTTGATTCCTTGTGTCATGGACTCAATGAATCCTTCATTTTCCCCTTTTCACTTCATCCAAGCTCCATAAAATGCCCAGGAAGCATTACTTTAACAGTGTGATGACAGTTTAATTAGATCAAGACTGCAGCAGAAGGGGGGGTATCAGGATTGAAGGCAGCTGTGGGTAAGAGTCAGGATGTTTGCAGCTCAGCCTTCCTCCAGCCCACCTAAGTAACAGCAGTCCAGGGACAGCTGCTGATACTTGCATCTGGTATTCCCTCAGGCACTGTGTCCCATCCAAGGGTCAGTGGCTGATCTATATGATTGGGTTACAGTATGTGTTGGGTTTTAAAATTTAATTTCCATTTCTGAAGCTTATGATACCAAGGTTTGTGCTCAGCATTATCTGAACAAGCCGTGAATAATAATAATGCAGGTACATGGAAAGCACAATTCTGGTGTCATTAAAACTCATGGCAAAACTCCCATTGACTCAAGAAAAAGTAAGCTTTCACCTTCAGGAAAAAAAATGTAGGAAGCATTGAACTAGGAGGGCTCTAAAAGAAAATTTATTTTGGTATGAACAAAGTACCTTTCCCCACAAAGTCTGTGGCTATTTGACTTGGAGTCTCAAATTTTGTTGTGAGACACATGCACTGTGGCTGTTTTATAGCTCTAGAGAGTACAATGGAGAGAAATGGACCTAAGTGAATATCAGGGTAACTCCCATTTTCCCACACATCTCAGATTTTTGTATGAAGGTAAACTCGTTTCAGTGTGCATATTCAGGATTCCCAAGTGGAGGCATTTTATTGACCTTTTGACAATATCTTATTAGCAAAGGCTACTTTTCAGCTGGAATTCTACTTTAATAAAACACAAATATGGTTATCCTATATTCTATTCTTGATTTGGTATCATTTGGTTAAATGAATTTGTTTTGCAGTATTCTCCACTCTTTTGTATTTCTTTTCTAACACTCTGATATATGCATAGATAAAGCTTTTTTAAAAGAGTTTGAATGTGAAGAAAAATCACCGAGATAATAATACCTTTTTGTCTTATGTCACCATCTGCTGCATCACCTCTGCAAGGCAAATCATCCTCATTACTATGTACTGTCTTCTGGAATAGATCTTAGATCAAATCTTGCTCTAACTCTTACATTAGTGGGGAAATATAGTAAGACAAACTTTCTTACCTTTAGTATTTCCCATCTTCTATATTTAGGTTTCCTTTTACCTTAGTGTCACACGCCTGACCTTTAATGCAACAATTCTCAGTGCACCATCTTCAAGCAGAGAAGTGTTATGCATCCTGTATTCCAGATGGACAACTAAGGCTTGCCAAGGTCACACTGGACTGTTTGTGGAAGATTAAGGACTTAACTCCAAGTCCTTCACACACCAGAGAACTACCTCCAGCACCAGATACACCTGACACTTCGATTTGCTGCTGTCCAGGCCCTGCCTAACACATACACAGCCTGTGTCCAGGACATCTTTTGGAAAATGCACATCCCAGTGTCTGTCTACCCTTCCCACTAAAGTGGCCATTTAGCCAGGTAGCATGAGAAATTCAGAATATTATTTCTGATACGTTGGAGATTTTTTTTTCAACTTAGACCTGCTGGATTTTCATGTATTTATCAGGTTTACATGGCAAGATTTTAGTAGCAGGGGAGCTGCAGGGGTGGCTTCTGTGAGAAGATATCAGGAGCTGTCCCCATGTTGGAAAATTTCTGATAACTCCAAGAGGGCTCCAATGCTGGTCAAAGCAGAGCTCATCAGTGAGCTTGGAGAAATTAATTTTTGCCAGAATCTGCTGAGCCCATGATAGTGATTGCCAAGTGGTTTCCCTGTCCTTAACTGAACCCACAAGATTTTGGTCATATTTTGTCCCCTCTGTCTAACTGAGGAAGCTGAGTGATAGAGGAGCTTGGTGGATACCTGGCAGCCACCCAAGGTCAACCTACCACAACATAATTATTGCAACCTGCCTTGATGAGACCACTGACATTACTCCACAGAGGTTCTATGGGTATCTGGGCCAGCACATGTTCTTTTATTTGCAAAGATGAAGTTAATTGAATTAACTCTTGTATGCCACAATAATGTTGCTAGAACTGAAAGGAGGCTATGCCCTATTGAGCCTGTGTGATTTGCGTCTTAATGTGGAGCTGGTTTGTGTCTTAATGCGGAGCACTTGTTTTTATATTTCCTAGCAAAAGAAGTAATTTTATCTCGAACAGCATCTAGTTTTAAAAAATCCAATAAACCACGCTGAAAGAAGAGAACTCAAGTGTGTTACCTATATGAGTGCTCTGAAGACACTGAATATCAAGGAGTTTGCCTCTGTCACCTCTCCCTGCCACTGCAAGTCACCTAAATAAGGTTTACTGTAACTGAGCTAATGAAAAATCTGCAACTCTGAAAGAACAGCTTTCTATCTTTAGGCTTCAGCTATGCTTTTCTTTTGTCTGTATAGCCTATTTATGGAATGCTGCTGTTGAACTTGAATGCAAACCAGAAGAGCATTCCTGCCTAAACTGTCTATAAATACCTCCTGGAGGAGCTTAGGGGGTTTTACTGTCCGTATTTTTGTGAAGTCCTCTGTGTCCTGCTTTGCTCAAGTATTTGTTTACTCCTCATTCAACATGCATTGTCTGTCTTCAAAAAGTGACCTCCTGAAATGTCTACCCCACGTCTGTATGAGGCTGCTATTTTTATATAACCCTGAGAACGCTGAGGTTGTATGGGCCTCCATGAGACAGGAATATACAGAAACCTGTGCGTGAAAATCACCGTCTTGGATGCACCATGGCACAGATAAACATACAAATTATTTAGGAAACTAACAAAGGAAAGGATTTTAGTGGAAATAATGCTGTAATCTACCATTTTATATTAGACTGTTTGCTTGTCCCATATGCCCATGGGGCATCCAGAATAGGATGCAAATGATGACAATAGAGGAAAATGCAGAGCAAAAGTGTTAGAGGATAATTTGTACCTAGGAAAATTTTCCTCATTAATTAGACACAGATTCATGCCCTCAGGCAGAAAGCTTTCAAGTATTTTTCCAATGCAAGCTCTGGGTTTGTCTTGGTGAGTTTTTCTTGTTTATTTGGTCGGTTGTGCTTTCTTGTTTTTATATTTTTTGTTTGCCATCCACTTTAACCATTTCAGCCGCTTCTTGCTGGGCTATCACATGCTATCAAGTTGTGTAGGCTGGTCACTCAACAAACACATAGTTTCTTTTAAGAGTTTGGTTTTACCTATTTTTCTGACTCTTTGAATCTCTTTGGAGCTTGAGGTGGAGGTAGAAAGGAATGCACTCCTCTATGAAATTAAGCACATTGTGTTCTTCCCTATGGCTTGAAGAAGAAAGTAACAAGGATAGAGTAACAAGACATCCTGCACAATTCAATGCAAACTGCACAAGGCATTATAATTGCTTTATAATTTTATCCTCCTTGTGATTATGGTTTTATGACATTAGTGAACTCTCCTGTATCTTGTGATAGGATTGTGGCCATTTTTTGGGTTGATGCCCTCACCAGCCTCCAAAAACTCTGAGAGTGTCATATCTTTTGCAACTCCCCCTTGGACATCCAGGAACTGGAAGGACTGTCCTCATCATAGCTTAGCAGCCAAATTACAGAGAATATTGTCCTAGTCCTGGGGCAAACACCCAGATATTGGCTTTGGAAAATGCACATGAAAGTGCAAAATTATATTTACACCCATGAAAATG
The DNA here is from genome assembly GCA_013396955.1 of Regulus satrapa. Taxonomy (NCBI): domain Eukaryota; kingdom Metazoa; phylum Chordata; class Aves; order Passeriformes; family Regulidae; genus Regulus; species Regulus satrapa. The sequence goes on from VWZN01016568.1 coordinate 146,081, forward strand.
TATGTGCTTTTCCAAGGGGCTTTGAAATATTGAAAAACAAACTCTAAATAGGCCAAAAGCAAAACAAATTTGCTTTTAAGTTTATAAAAAATAAAAAAAAAAAGTCAAGAGAAGAAAATTACAGCCTACACTGGGCCTCATTTGACACTGGAAATATGAACACTGGACACAATTTTGATAGCAGTAGTGTAGCATACTTAAATTTGCTTGGGTAACCACACAGAAAATTTTTAAACTCCAGTAGAAAATTCCAAGTTAAATATATTAAATTTGAATTTAAATTGTCAACTATCAGTCCTATTCACACAATTCACTGTTTTAATCTATTGTAAGTCAGTTGAAAAACATAGAGTTATTACATGTCTTTTCTACAGGAATGTATAGCACTTTGAATTTGGGGGGAGAGATTTCACCTAAAATAAGAAATACTTTGCAAAACAAATTTTAGACCTACTTGGGTGTATAAAAAAATTGATACTTTATTTAGGTAATATGCAATATGTGTATCAATTATCACTTTTACATTTGTTTTAATGTTCCATAACATAAAATACTTTTCCACAAAGGCTCCATTCCAGTGAAGGTGAAGCAAAACATGAAAACATGAATTTATAAAACCAGAACGGTACTTGGATTTATGCAGCTTAAAGCAAAGCCTGAATAATCAAAAATCAGACCCAAAAATGAAATGCTGGCTTTATAAAAATGAATGGGCCATATGCAATGCAGAAAACAATTCACTCAGTTCTACAAGAACAAAAATGTTCACTTGTAAAATTGTGCAAGAAGCTAAATAGGCTGACATCACCATCTCTTGGGTAATATTACAGTACAGGTTTGTCTGGTTTGGTTTTTTGTTGTTTTTTGGTTGGGTTGGTGTGTTTTGTTTTTTTTTTTCTCATTATCCTATACAGCTCAAGTCCTGCAAGTACTACATGCTTTGTGAAGGCGCTTGTTGATGTGGCACTCAGTTCTCTGAGGCTGTAAGTGGGTGGGGAAGGTGAGAGTGTGTGGTGTGTAATAGGCCCACTAATACATCCTCGGTACAAACCAAAAGCCTAGAAGACTTTCACACAGTACTTCAGCAAAAGACTGAGTCTTCTGGTTGACAGTGAACTGAAGCTTTATTAGTCTTCCCACCAAAAGTTCCAATTTCTGGTAATGAAATAAACTATTGTATTTCTTTGTGTTTATATCTAGATCTCATTGTGTGTGAACTTTGGAGTAGACTGCAGGACTGCAGGACAAAAATACAGCAATAATAAATAGACATGAAAGGGTGGGATAAAACTGGGGTACTCAAAATAGCATTACTCCCTATGATGACAGGATCCTAACTCTTTAGCTGCTTTCTGTTGTGACTTAAATTAGCAGCAGAAGTCAGTTAGAACTTTACAACTTTCGATTCAAGGAGCATTGCCAGTGCCCTCAGGCCCTAGTACAGGTCGTGCATTGAAATGCTTAGGCTCAGGATGCTGGCCCAAGACGAAGGAAATCAAATTCTTGTCTCAATACATGTCTCTTAGGTATTTTGTTGTTACAAACTTGTTTATTTGTTTGTCTGAACTGCTTTGTGTCCAAGCAGAAGGGAGGACAAAACCTTATGGCAAAGATGTGGAGAAATGTATTAGGAACATTTCTTGGTGTTTTCAGAGCAGATAGAACCCCAAAGTCAGATTACAGATGAGAACTGTAATCTCACACATCTGTGAATTCTTCTTACCCACGTCTCTTCCCCTTGGTCCAAGCTCACTTTTCCAAGAGTTAGGGCGGGTTCATTCAGCTGCTAAGTCTCTGTGCTGAAGTTGGCCAGAGTGTACAGATATTAATTCAACTGCCTAGTTTCTGCAATTCAATATACAATTGAGTGTGCATAATCTGAGCAATACGATTGATTTAACATCAGTGTGGGAACTTTAGCTTTCCGTTTTCATGAATTATGTGTTTGAATTTTGAACTTTAATGCTGTACTAATGTACAAATTTGCATTTAATGTCATATCAATGAAACTGAATAGGCCTGCCACCTCCCAGACCCTTAAAAGTTTCAGTTCCGTGAAAACCCTTTGCTGAAAATATGAGCGACAGCTGGTAGATTGCTTGACTGAAATGTTCTAATCTTGATCATGAAAAGAGAAGAAACATAGCATCAACAAGATCTCATGAATCTTTTGACAGTTTTATGACCATTGTCATAATATATCATCCCCTTGTATCTAGAAACTAATAAAACTTAAATAAAGCCAAACAATTTAATATTCATATTGAATATGAAAGATGTATGACAGAATCACCAAAGCGATGAGATGAACATCATTTTTATCCCTAATTCTTTAAGTGTTTGTGATTTTTTTAATGCACCAACCAAATTATGTAGACAAATCTGAAGGAAGATATCAGAACTATCCAAAGTAGTCTTGCACTAACAAGAACATTAAGAAGCACATTTGCCAAAGTACTTTGATAACCAGCTCCCAATGACTTCAGTAGCAACAACTAAGTTGGTTGAGGATGTGGGAATAAATTCCTGGAACTGTCAGTATAGACATATATTTTAACCTCTATGGAGGCACTGAAGTAATGGAATAATTTATTGTTCCGTTCAGTGTGTTTTAAATCTGGTAATTCTAAATTTCAAGAGATTTTAAAATACATAGCTGAAAGAAAAAAATGTCATTTTAATAATATATAATAATGATTTGATACCTGATTGTAATTGCTGGGGTTTTTTAAAAATACAATACGTTGTGCATTGTACACGTATTGTACATACAGTACATTGTTGAGAATTCTGCTTACCCTTAATTTTTTGGTCTAAACATTTCTGGATTTCTCTCAAACCGCTGTAGTGTTGTCTTTAGAAAGTCAATATCAATAATTTCTTTTTAGAAAAAAGAATTAGTAGAATGTCCCATTTTTTAAATGGATTTAAATGACTTTGTATTCAGCTACAATTTAAAAACTCTTTTCCATATAAAAGTAGCTTTCAAAGTTCAAAAATACATTTACTCTAGTTCTATGATTTTGACAAGCTTTTATAAAAAGTTATCTTATTACATGCATAAATTAGTTGGTTTTTAGCCTCATAACCACCTGGAACATACAAGACTTTCAAAACAGAGACAGAGATATAAATGTGTAATATGGAAAAAGAAAATACAACTCTCAAAGGAATATCAAACCTTTCAGCTTGAAGGTTAAATATGGGCATTAAAAGGAATCCAATTAAATTGAAAACAAGGGTGCACTAAATTGCCCAACTGTAATAAATTCATTATGTATGGATAAAGGAAAACATAACAATTCATAATAAATACATGTGCTTCTTAAATACAATTGCTTCTAAAAGTAATTAGAGTAGATCATTCTTTGTTCCAGATCCATGTTCTCAGCCGTCTGATGGATTTAGCAGTGCAGAGGCACCAGTACTGCTTGGGGAGATGGGAAAAATGCAGGAGCGGTAATGTGCAATGGGAAAACAATCTCATATAAAATGTAAGTCTTCTGTATATAAACAGGAAATAAAAGAGGGAATCAGATGTTTTTCCTTTTTAAACTTCAAAGACTATGCCTTGCATTTCTGTGATTTTATAGTTGGCTTAAAAGCTAATTAGTTGCTATCTATTAGCTCCCCTCTTGTACCAGCATGATGCAATAACTAGAGTTAGATTATCCAAAAACACTATCTCCCTGTGTCAGCCTTTAGACAACCAAATTTTCAAAGCAGCTTATTCCTGGCAGTTCCCCCCAACAGGAAGGAAAGGAAGGAGTCATTTTGTTCCAAATATCCTATAAAGTCAGGCTCACCTTTGAGTTTCAGCTGCATAGTCCAAACTAGTAAGAGCCGTGGTCAGTCATAAGATTCATAAGGATCATAAGGCTCGGAGCTGCCTGTGGAATGTAAATGGTAATGTAAATTAATGTTTTTAAAGTACAAGACAAAAGACTGATTCAATGACCAGTGCCATATTTCCTCTCCTTGCTTCCAGTTTTAAGAGTTGTTTTTCTCAATGTTGGGAGGAACATGGCTGCTGTTGGTTAAAAATTACATAGAATCAGAAAGCCAAAACCCCAGGATCAACAGGAAAAATAAACCAAATTAAAAGCCCAGCCAAAATGGCAGTTGAACTTGCAGACCAGGAGAGCTGCTGACAATGACAGCAACTTGTAGACTTCACCAAAAGAATTCAGTTTGCTGAGAAAAATGCATGAAGGATTTTCATGCAGGTAGTGTCAGAGGGCAGACTTACAGAGTGATTGGGATTGCATGAAGAAGCTGATTCATTAAGGTCCGATGCATTCTTAAGGAGAAAATCTAGAACGAGTGCCATTATTTAAAAGTACATTTCTCACTCACTGACTCAAGATTCCCAGGAGCTATGAAAGGCAATCATGCGGTTCTCAAGTGATTGGAAATGTCATTATAATGTAAAATGCAGAAAACTTAATCCCCATAACTTTTTCCAATGCTTTTTTCCTGCCTGGGCAGATGTTCCTTGTCAGCCTCTTAAAAAAATACATGGACCATAATAGAGGCTCACCACGGTCACTGTGAGGTGGTGTTAGTATTAGCTGAAGGCAAGAACAGGAACAGGAAAACATTCACTCTAAATAAAATATGTGTCTTTTGGCCAGTTGAGTAGAGAGGTATTATAAAACCCAGGAAATTAGACCCCTACTCTTGCATAGTAGATGTTGCAGATGTTAAAAAGCCAGGTTATGATAGAATTTGAAAGAAAGGGTTAAGACCAGCTGTGGGACACATGGGGCTCTGAATCCTAGTGGCAAGACCTGAAAAATCCTTTGATGTTCATTTCAAGGAACAGCCTGAAGAGCAAGGAAGATCACAGTCTTCAGATATGTTGCAAAATTTGTAGAATCATAGAATGATTGGGGTTGGAAGGGACCATAAAGAGAATTAAGTTTCAATCTAGTTCCCCTGTATCCTTGAGATTTTAATCTGCTGGATGCAATCACTTTCCAAAGGTTGCCTCAAGAGGGGAGCTTGGCATGACGAAATGCATTGTTTTAGCTCTAGAGCTGGTAGTATGAAATTGTGCTTGTGTATATTGCTCTTCAGATTTTTGAAAAAATCCTCAGAGTTGGATTTTTTTCAATTCCCATTTAAGCCAGTTCAGCCTGCCTTCAAAAGGGGGAAAGAGGCCAAAAGTTGGTGTAACACAGGTGGCCCCTTATAATTTTTACAGATCCGAGGTCATAGACATAATCTCTCATTAATTTTTCTATTTAGCATTCTTATAGTCTACTGCATGTCAGCCTGATCTCTCCTACCAGGTAAATGCTTGCTTCATTTTGAAGAGAACAAATTAAATATTACTTGACCCTAACTTGGCCACAGGTTTTTTTCTTGCCAGACTCATTATATGACTCCCATGTCTGGCTTCCCAGGCTAACTCATCACAACACAAAAGGAATGGGTTTATACAGTCAGAACTATGAATTGCTAAATGCAGCATGAATTTTCTCTGTGGTAGCCAAATATTATTACCATTGTGGGCTAAGTCAAATAACTTGAAATCCCTCTCATCTTAGAGTGCAGGTATTGACACTACAGAAAACAACCATACTTTAGTAACTTTCCTTTTAGAAAGCTCAGGAATAGGTGGCATGGATAATTAATTTCCCTTACTGAGAAATTGTGGCTCCTTATAAATGCTATGCCACTTTTGGGCAGGTTTAGAGGAGTGGGAAACGCTGGAAGATTACCCGAGGATAAGAATCTATTTGCTCCAAGGAAAAATGTTGTAATGCCTACAAACAGAAGTTGTGCTGCATAAAACAAGCCAGAGAGTTTTCAAATCTTTAAGGCTGAACCAGAACTTGTCAAAGTCTCTGCTACCACATATGCAATGGCTTCCCACACTAGGTGAAGTTCTGCTCTGTAATATCTGGGGAGATCCAGTAACCATCAGCAAAATTACAATCATCTAATTCCTGCTGGATTACGTAAGTACATAATAAATTTACATAGGATAGAATAAAATTATATACAAATATAATATAAAAATATATACTAAAATATAAATCCTGCAACATACAATTCCAATACTAATCTAAACTCTTCCCCTTGCCATCATGACAAAGTGGATTTCTCCCATCCAGAATGAATGATCTCTGTTCCATGCCTATGGCAACAAGAAAATCTCTCCAAAGGGGAAAAAAGA
>VWZN01016568.1:152315-164273 GCA_013396955.1 Regulus satrapa
AGGAATCGCTCAAACAATAAAACAAGTTGAAAGCTGAGTTTCCAACTTAGGGTATAATCAGATAGTAACTTTTTGACTGCCATGGGAATGGAGTAAGAATTAGGACTACATATACACCTCAACCTGAATAAACCATATAGATAGGGAATGACACATTTTAAAAAGTGATTGATTGAAAAATGGTAAAACAAGCAGATATTATCTCTGATTTTTTCACAAGGAAAACATACTTCTTTATATTAGCCTCCCTTGGAAATGTATGGTCTCAAGTTTGCTAATATTGGTATGCTTGTTGATGCTTTTACAGTGGTTTGTTCCTTTAGGTGTGTCTATTTTGATGAAGTAATCTTTTGTTGCCAGGATAACTCTTGACTTCTTTTTCTTTTTGCTTATTTTTAAAAAGTTCTTAATTAACACAGTCTGAAGGGGCTTCCATTCCTCCTCTCCCTAAATAATTTATCCACAGAAAACTGAAGCTTCCATTTACACAAGGGTTCATGAGTCTGGGTCAATTCTATGAACAGAGACAACTGAATGCAGAGGCAAAACTCAAGTGCAAGCTAAAGATGGATGGTTAAGCACAAGTTCAGTTCTCAAGAGAATCCAGTTAGTTTGTCCATTCACCATACAAACAATTTGCCAACAGGCAGCAATGTAAGAACTATATTGCAGAACTATGGCATAGAACAGCCAGAATATAAGAAAATGGGTAGTGGATCTGCTGATCACTCCATAACCCTCCCCGATGAAATATGGGTAGGGCAAGCACAGAGTGGTCCTTCACCAGAGGGCTCTCATAGGTGCTGCAGGGTACATGGCTATACCTGGTGTGGAGGCTTGGCGTGTGACAACTCTTAAAGCAGTTCTTGTCTTTGAATATGCTCCATTGCTTTTTCACATGTGCATGAGTCACCAGCAGCTCCACTGTTCCGTGGCCCCAAGTCTTCCATTCTAATGCCAAGTGCCATGAAAAAGGATTTCCTTTCTCTGTTTCAAATCTAGCCTTGCCTAGTTTCATTTGATGCCTTCTAGTTCTCAGATTGGAAGAGACAGGGAACATCAATCCCTGTTCCTGCAGTCCATGCTTTCTGGTGACTTTATGGTCCAAAGGCACACCAGAAAAATTTTAAAAATTACCCTTGCTAGGATGCTTTTTGTTACTTACAGCTACACAATAATGTCTGTACATACCGAGCAGTTTATGGCAGCTGGGAAGGATTTTCACCACTAAGGATGATATGTGGTGATCCCAGCTGAACTGAAAGGCAATGGGTCTTTCACACAAATCATTTATACGCCTTCTTTTCCTTCCCAAATCAAAATGCACAAATTCACCCAAGCAGGATTTTAATTTCCCAGAATTATCTTCATGTGTGCATCTAATATAGCTAAATTCCTAGGCTTTGCTGCTTTTCTAGCTTAGCAGGTGGTTCAAAGGTTTTGACACAGCCATTCTCAGTTTGGGATTTAATGACTTATAGCAAGGAGCTGAAGCAAAATGCCACACTGCATAACTGATTTCAACTCAGCTCTGACAGTTTGCACAAGCCAAGGATCCATCCCCAAAGAAGGTGGTTGCTAAATTCATATTTTTCTAAGAGCAGTCAGAAAGTATTTATAAGTTCTCTAAGAGCCTGAAAGCAAATGTGAGGGAACCACTCTTTTCCTGGACCTCTACCCCACGCCAGGGAAAGCAGCTTTGCCTTAGTGCACAAAAAGCTCAAAGAAAAAAAAATCACTGATTTCAGTAAGTGGGAAGGTTGTCTAACCCATGTTGTTGTGGGGTGGATGTGAAGAGTTTGGCAGATAAAAGACTATCAAAGAAACAAAATCACTTCACTTTTTTTTTTTTCTTTTATAACTTGATTATAGTTTAAATATATGGATAGCTCATAATACATGTATCTTAAACACAGTTTAAATTTTAATAAATAATTTAACATATTGGAGCAATAGCAAGATTAGTGCTCTGACAATTTATTACTAATGGGTATGGCAGTGAGGTTGAAAACAAGCTTGCATACATGTGCCCCTTTCCACTAGCCATTCCTAAGGGTCCCCTGAGGGTGACAGGTGCCTGAAGTTGGAATCCCTACCAAGGTAGGTGTGTATTTTCAATCTTTTTTCCACCATTACAGCTGCTTTAGCTGGTTTTTCTAAATGTCAGGTTTGAACTCCATGTTTAAGCAAGTAAGTTATCAATGGAAAATAGGATTGTCTTGGAAATTTTTTCCCTAGTCATGAAAAAGTGGGTTCTCCTGAATTTTCTGTTCCTACATCCCATGATTCTCAAAGTACAGCTGTCTTCCAGTTTCTTCAAGTGTACGATCAAGTTCCAAGAATTTGGCATTCACCAACCAAAATCAGAGGAGGATAATGAGATGTAAAATGAATTCCTCATGGGGGAAGTGGAGGGGCAGGCATTGATCTATTCTCTGGTGATAAGACCCAAAGGAATGACACGGCTGGAAGGTTTAGGCTAGATATTAGGAAGAAGTTCTTCAGCCAGAGCACAATTAGATACTGGAATAGGTGCCTTAGGGTGCTGGTGAAAACACCAAGCCTGACAGAGTTCAATAAATATTTGGACAACAATTTCAGGCACATGGTGTGACCCTTGGGGTGTGCTGTGCAGAGCCAGGAGCTGCACTTTGGTGATCCTCATAGGCCTTTCCAATTTGAGTTATTTTATTACTCAATGATTCCATGAAATCTTAAGAACACCTTCCCCCCACCACTCCCTCCTGCAAGACAAAGAGGGAGTTTCTGGCAGCTCCCCAGAGAAGCCCCCCCGTACCTCCTCTGCTATGGGAACAGTGCCATGCAAACCCAATACAGCCTCACACCTAGCATTCCTGTAAACATTTACCCTCCAACAACGGCCCGCAGGCTGCCACTGTGTATTTGCATTATTCTACAAATATGTTTTGTTGGAAATAATGTAAAAATCATTGCCTATTGTGCTTCAGCTTCTTTAGCCCTCTGAAAATAGAATATACACTGAAGTACTGCAACATTGTGCTTGAAAACTGGGTTTTGTTTGGTTTTTAGGTTTGTTGCATTTGGGATTTTTTNTAAGCACCCACATTAGCGCTCCTAGGAGAACAATGGTAAAAAATTCTACAGATAAGATAGAAAGAGAAACCAAACCCCAACAATCCTGTTTGGACAATCTGGTGGTGAAGCATCTGTCACTTTATAGCAATCTTTTTCACCGACATTGCTGCTTTTCGGCACTTGAAATAAAATGTCTTTTTCTCAGCAGAAGGCTGGGTTGTGGTTACTGGATGATGTACAGGAATTTTTCTACCTGCCTGTGAGAGGCAGATCTTTCTGTGCCATGAGAGACCCACTGCCTAGGAGCTTGTGACTCTAGGGTGATAAAATAAAAATATTGTATCAACCTGAAAGTGCAGGGCAAGTCCAAATGGGCTGAGCGCAATACAGTTCAAGCTGGGATGTATTTTTCCCTGTGTGCATTGTATCCGTTTATATTATAGAGGTTTCAGCGAATTTTTGCTTTTTATGGTAGGGCATGAATTTACTGAAAGGAACAGGAAGAAGAAAAAACATTTTAAGGAAGAGTCCTGGGAACTAAGAAATGCATGGATTAATATTAGAGTAATATACATATATATGCAAATCACTGGTTCTGGATGATCTGAAGATATTAGGGTGATTTGCCTCCCACCTTCCCACCCAAGTAATACAAAAGGGGAAAAAACAGCTAATGCATTTTTTTCTGAAGAATCTTTGAAAAATACCTTTTGCTTGACAAACTAAAATCAACTTTCTAACAAGGACAAAACAGTTAATGACTGAATATATAGTTTCTTTAAAAAAAAATAATGAAAAAAATAATTTCTCATTGAGAGGTGTTTCAAGAAAAAAATTCAGCCTGATTTTCTACTATAGCAATTACAACCAAAAACTGAAAAAAACCCAGGGAATGATCAATATATTAGTGAAAGGTGAATATGGGGATATGGGATTCATTTTCAGAAGGAAAAAAAAGTAAGAGATGGGACTGCTTCACATAGAAATAAATCCTTAAATAAATGAAAGAGCCGGTTATCTCTGAACACATAAAGGTAAAAGAAATGTGTCATCTCTGGCACATCTCATAAAGAATAAATCTCCATGGACATTATATATATATACAGAGAATCATATCAGAGAAATTATTAGTCTAGATTGTATTAATGAATTTTGCCAACAACCCACACACTAAAACATGTTTGCATTAAGTGTTGAATTTTTTCCAGTGAGAAACAAATCAGAAACAATCAGCCTGTTGATACGTATTTCATGCAGGAACATAAGACACAAATTTGTTAATAAATTATTCACCAGCTTTGCTCTCAAGTGTATTGAGAGCTGGCAAGATGTCCATGGCTCAGGGTAGTCCTAAATAACTGCACATAAAACAGAGAGGCCCCGTCAGGTAGCATAACACAGAGATTACTGGCAGGTCTTGACTTAGCCAACATCCTTATTAATGATACTAAAGCGTAAGTAAACAGAAACACAATGAAATCTGTTGGTAGCTGGAGGGAACTGCATGCCAGTGTCAAAGGAAGTGGAATTGTACAGAAGAAGTGAAATGCCGGGGTGTCAAATAAAAACCCACTACATCAAATGAATAAAAATATTCCATTCATACTTGAGAAGAAGTATGTCACAGATTAATTTTCCATCCATCGCTAAGCACCGATAGCCAGACAATCAGAGTAGTTCCAAAAAAGTCAGTGTAAACACCAGTGAAGATTGAAGGAAGCATGGACCTGTTTACCCCACCTGATGAGCTGCTTCTCAAGGAGAGCAGTAGAGAGAGCAAAAGGTGATTTTTGGTGTTGCATGGTGAGGTGCATTGTCTGTGTTACAGAGAAGTAGCAAGTCTTCTGACAAAACCCACAACACCCCATTTATTATACTATCAGTATTTTTAAAAATCTGTAAAGTTGTTACTCAAAATATTTAGAGGTGAGGGGGGTGCATAATAAGGTAATTTCAAAAATCCATAAACTTGAAAATATGTATGTTAAGGTGCTAAATTGGTAAATTATTAAAGAAGACTTATTTGCTTTGGCTACCTCTCAACCCGTACTGAGAAAAATGTTGCTGCGGTCTCAAAGTGCTGTTTTGCCTGCTGTTTTCATTAGAAGTCATTCATGTTTTATTTAGATAGCTTCAATCAATGTGTATCTCTGTTTTATTTTTCAGTTAAACCCTGCCAGTGCAATCAACTTAGTCTGCAAATTGTTCTATATTGTCTGTAAGTGAATGTCTTCCAGTACTGTAAATCTTGTGTAGTTAATTGTTCCTAGAGAATAGGGGAATATTTCTTGATAGCAGGGCAATCATTTATGTGACAATGTGTTGCATTTATTTTGAATACAAAATTCATATCACACTGTTCTTTTTGGTATTTCTACCTTTTGGTGCCTTACACGTCCTATTAGGGCTAGCATAGAGGGGAAAATTCTTGCTCTGATTCTTTAAAAGTAAACTGGGGATAACTGGAAATTATGGATTAATTTAGCTGGAAAAACTTGTTCCAGTAAAGAGAGGTGTCTGAAGATGTTAGAAGTTGAAGACAAAACGCAAGTTGTAGGAATTAATGGCTGTTCTTGATGTGGATGGAGCTCACTGATGGAGTCCCTAAAAACTGTGTGTTAGGAGCTGCGATGTTCCCCATATTTATACACAATCTAAAAAAGAACCAATAGTTAAAATGAAGAGATCCCAATACAACAAAATAGTTGGTCAAGCTAGTGAAAACAAGGGCTAACCAAAGATTTACAAAGTTATTTTTGAAGGTCGAGAGGCTAGGTAATAAAATGGCAGATGAAACCCACTGGAAACAGATTTAAGGTGATGCACCTTGGAAAAAGCCATCCAAGACTCAAGTGAACGACGTGAGCTCTATGCTGGCTGTATCTTTCAGGATTAAGACCATGAAAACACCAGCTTGATCCTGGAAAATGCTGAGTAAAATCGTAGGAGGTTTTACAGAGCAGATAGAGAACAGAAAATATTATTAAACCCCAGTACAATACCAAAGTTCATCCTAATTTTGAACACTGTGTGCTACTCTGCCTCCTTTACCTACAAACAAAATATAATGAAAAATTCAGAAGAGAATGACAAAGGTGATGAAAATGGGGCAGCTTCCACTTAATAAACAAGTGGTTTAGGACTCTTGCTATGGTCAGACTTGACTTGAGAGGAGATGGTAATTTTTGGCAGCCAGAGTCACAGTGCTAGATGGAGCCAGACAGAAGAAACCCATGGGGTGGTGGGCTGCAGCTTCACCTGGCTTTACTAGGGTAAAGTTTTTATAGATGTTCAAAATCTAGACGGTCTCAAGAGAGAAATAGCATCAGATTGTGCAGCAGAAATCCAGAAAGCATTACTAAGTGGGGAAAAAAACCCTCCACATGTAATTGAGAAAGTTCCTAAAATTACAACGGGTGAAAGAGTACTTGGGGAAAAACACCACAAGTGATTGTGCTGTTGTTGCAATGTGTGCTTAGGGGGACAGCTGGAACACATGTATGGTGGCAGGGTGTGTGTGTAAGCTGTTTATATCCTGAACATGAACCATATGCTGCTTTTAAATCTTCCCCAACTAAGCAGCCGTGTCTCCCTGATCAGACCTTATCTTTAAAATGATGACCGACTTCTGGGACTTTCTTCTGTGCTTACTTCCTGCTTCTGTGAGCCTGAGCATGGCTCTTGGGAAGCATTGTGGATTGACAGCTTCAGCAACTACAAAAAATAAGACATAATAATCGCTGTCAGAGAAGGACTCAGAAACAGAGAGCTTAATTATGGCTGCAAAGGAATGGGCTCTTTGTACAGGAGATGATAAAATGAAGATAGAGGGAAGAAAGTACACAGCATAAGAATTGCAGTCAGCTTTTGGAGACTATTAGCAGTTCAGTTTATGATCATACCAATACAGCTAGAGATTTTTAAAAGGTGCAACCTAAAAGGCTGTCAAATTGGGCACCAGACATTCTGCAAGAGCCACAAAATACAAGCAGTTTCATCACAATAGGAGAGTATAATAGTCCAAGTAGGAAGTACTGATGCATAAAAATCCCCTTGAGACTTTTTTTGGCTGCCAATGGCCATAAGGCATATGCTAGAAGATCCAGCATGGTGGCTTTAGAAAGGAGGTAAAGAGACATTGTGGACACTGCTTCTCCACTTCTTGAAAATACCAGACTGAGAATGCAGCACAAGATAAATACACATGACTAGCAATGCCACAGAAAGTATAATTACAAGTACTTAAACATTTATTGGGAAAACCAATATAAATACAATAGAAATAAATATAAATAAATATAAACCAAATATAACCAAATATTGTGCACACCACAAACATAAACCATGCACCTTCCCAAAACCAAATATAAAACATGATAATAGCATCTGAAACTCATTAATAGCTGAATTTGAATTAGGTTCCCTGAAAAATCCCAGTGGTATGACAGCAAAAGAGAGACAACAGCAACACTTACAGTGCCCTCTAGATATTGTTAACGCATCTATAGAAATATATGCTCCTCATTAGCATTTATATACTACAGATAAAATCCTGGCTGGTTTTGATGAGCATTGAGGGGTACGTGTCTGCCACAATGAGATCCAGCTTGATAAAATGGGTAGTCTCTCCTTACCTAATATTCTTTGTACAGGAAAACTATGCATGAAGGTCAGCTAGGTACAGATATGGCCTGAAGAGGTGAAATTCAGGTTTCTGTCTAGACCATTCCCTTCCCTTCAGCTTTTATTTGAAGGATCAGTTCTGCAGCCTGAATTCAGCCTCTGTTTAGCCCAGGGCCTGAGATACACAGCCAAAGAAGCAAATATGGATCCCACTGGAAGGGCTGTATCTTACTCCCTTTTCTGAATAAAACAACAGCTTTATTTTTTTAGGGATGACCCTTCCCTTTCAACATGGATTAAAGTAAGTATGTTTGTCTTCAAAGGTGTAAATTACATCCAGGAATTTGTAAAATGGGGATGATCAAGGTCAGCAAAAGAAAAGCCAGAAGTCTGCAGGTGTTTAGTCACAGAGCCAAGCAACAGAACCTCCACCTGTATGTCAGTCCTTGGAAGGGCACCAAGGAGCATACAATCCCACTGTCTTGAACCCTCTGAGTTAGAGAACAGCCACATTAAAGAAAAAAAAATAACACCTCGACTAGCTCATCAATAAGGTCAGCAGTCCTAGCAGGAATCCTGAGTCCAGGACATTAAATACAGAAAAATCATGAGTGTGGACGGCTAGTATTCAACAAAGCCAACAAGGCAATGAGTGGAACTAATTAAGAGTAAACAAAATTATGTAAATAAAAGAAAAAAACAGGGTAAATCCAATCAAAACCAAACAATAAACCCTGCAAAATAAAATAATGAACAAACCAGCCAAAAATCCACTGTCAACAAAACCCAAAATAACCAAAAATTGCATACATCACAGTGCTGTCTTATTTTGACTTGAAAGAGAGCAACGTGGGGCCAGTGATGTTACACTGCCCTTAGACTGATCACAAATTTCACAGGGATTCCTCCTTTCTTTGAACACAGAATCTTGTAATCTTCAGCCTGTAAGTACATGAAAACTACAAGGAGTTTTATGGGCCCTGTCAAAAAAGGCCATTCTATGTCAGCACTCCAAAAAGCAGAAGGTGGGTAACTTATAACCTAGATTTAAATTTATGATTTAAATAATGTAAATCCAGGACATCCTGGATTGACCACCACGTAGCAGGAATTTTGCTCTTTGCATTATATTTGATGATGTTCTCCACTGCCACATCCAGGCCATCTAGTGCTCAGAAAATGCCACAAACAAGGATGTGGCACCAGGTAAGCAACACTGCAAAAAACAGCTGTACTGCAGTTCCCTCCTTGCACAGAGCATTTGAACAAGCTGAAACTCAATAAGATGTATGTGAGGAAAAGGGTGTACTAGATAACAAAGGTAACTGGGAGCTCTCGTGTTCTAATAATGTTAATGGTATTTAGGGGTTTAGCTGTGTTGTGTGAAAGAGCCTGGTGATCCAGGACACATCAATTTGCCAGTCAATTTACAGGGGCCTGGCATTGGATACAAATCTCCAAAATATATTGAGGGTCACATCTGAAAAGCAATTCCAATGCTTGAACCTTATTCCCTATCTACTGCTCTAAGCATCTCTTCAGCATAATGATATTCATATTTTTCAAATCACTATGCTGCTCTCATCTTGGCTCACTGTGAAGCTGTTGTGTATACTAATTGGTGGTATGTCCTATACATTAGGGTGTCTGGCTCTAATTTGGAAATCTTCTCAAAAATTGTACCTGAATTATTCTTTGTATGGCTTAGATGATGAAATGAGATGGGGTGGATTTTAGAGTTATGAATAATAAACTCCTGCTCAGCCAAAGCTACCAAGTGATGAGTTCAAGCTTAAAGAGATGCCACCACTTCACATTTTACACATGCTAGTATCAGGCTGCCTACAGTCCTCGCTATATGTTTGCTATTTTTCTTTATAGCCATGTAAAAGTAGGGATTAGTGTGTAAGGAATTTTAGAACACAGTGCCCATTGGTCTCTGCTGAGATTATGCACCTGAAAACCTCTTTTGAAATCTGCTCCAGATATTGATTGCTGTCCGATTTCCATTTGGCTGAAGAGGTGAGGTTCCTGACCCCCCTTTCTTATGGTTGATAACATTTTACAGTCCATCTGTTATCCTTCATGAAAGACATTAGGTACATCTTGCTTGCTCCTCTTTTCCTTTCAGAATTTGTCTCAGCAAGACCTTTCTTCTACAGCTCTAATAAGCACAAAACTAATTTGGTACATCTGTAGCCACTCTTAGGAACATTCAAGACTACCTGGCACTGTCACCCTTTTTGCACCGTTATGCTATCAATACCTACAACTCAGCATTTTACATGGCGCCCAGGTGGGAGTCCACTGGCCCTTTCTGCATTTCAATCATCTCTTCCTATTGGATGCCTCTGCTGCTACATTTTGGTGGTTTGTTTGCTTTCTCTTCAGCTGCCAGGCACTGTGCTAACTATCTGAAGATTAGATTGTCCATTTGTCTTGGATCATTTTCCTGTGACTCAATCAGAGGAAGCATTAAAAGATTTATAAAATGAATGTGTGAAACAAGGGTGTGCCAATCAACTGTACAGTAGGAGGTAAAAAAAGTCATTATTTCAGAGACTGCTGCTATGTGTTAAAACTGAACTTAATAAAAAATCATTTTACTGATTTCTGAAACAGAGTCCAGGAGGCAAAAAGGTTATGTCGACGACCAAAAAGATCAATTGCATGTCTCTGCACAACCACCCCTTTCTTAAAGCTCTGATTTTCAGTATAATCCCTTTGTCTATGTTTTGACCCAGTCTTATTTGATTTATGTTTTTTATTAATTAAATTGCATGCATGAGGTATCTGCTTAGACATAAGACTTAACCTTATGCATGTTTCACTGAAGGGATTTTCTGTTGTATTTGATACAAACCACTCTACCTAGTTTTATTATTTGAAATCTTCAAAATCTGCCTTTGTATTATTGATTTCTTTCTTTTTGAAACCTGATTTACCCCTAGCAATAGCATTTAGTTTTAAAAATAATTAGGATCACTTTACCAGTGCAGCATTACCTCAAGTAAGAAAGTTAATTTCCTATTCAGTTTAGAATTTTTCCATTAATACCATGAATATTAAATTTATACTATGGCAGTCAAAGTCCTCTGAGAGTACCTTTAAAACACCAATTTCTCAGCTGCGATAATTTTCTACTTTTGTTTCCCAAATGGCTCTAAATCCTCGCACAGAACTGCAACAAGAGTGGTCTTTTCCCTTGTTTTTTGGGTTTTTTTTTGTTTTTCTTTTGTTTTTTTTTTTNTTTTTTTTTTTTTTTTTTTTTTTTTTTTTTTCTCTCTAATCCTGCTTGACAGGAGATAGGTGTGATAAGTATTTACAGATGATATCACTGTTACAGGATAGATGGTTAACAGTACTGCAGAAGCCCCATGCCCAGCAGTCCCCTGGGCTAGTACATTTCTCCCAGTAGCTCAAATTTCTCTCCAGCCCAGCAAGCAATATGAACTGGAAATTTACCTGCTGGACATCAGGATAATTCATCCTTCATGGTAACACTGCGAGGGATGCTAGTGGTGGATTTGCCACTCTTCCTCATGGGTAGGACAGGGTGGTTTCTTGCAGGGCCTAAAAGCTCTATGATCCTGGCTGGTGGAGTTACACTAAGTTGCAGCACGCAGTGTACATCTTCAAGTACTCTATGGATAGATTAAGGTCAGTCCATTGGTTTCCTGAGGCGGATGGGCACCAAATATCCATGTGTTGTTGGGTTGCTTGTTCCCAAGAACATCTGATTTTCCTGAATACTATAAGAGTAAATCAACCAGCAGCCTAGAAATTACTGTCTACCTTTTTGTTCCTAAAAATCATTCTGCTTCTTCTCCTTCTCAACCAAACCATTGCTTTTTCTGTTTATTGGGGTTTTTTCCCCTGTTTTCCCCGAACTTTTCTGACTTTCACCAGCAGCTGCAACTAACAAACCCCTTTGCTTCCAAATTTGCTGTCAGCTACAGGGAAACCTCTCTGATAGCACAGCTTATTTACTCTGCTATTTCTGCTTCCTGTTGTTTCAGCAATAACTGTGTGGAAGAGCATTTAATTGCTCTTCCCACTTACCCTGGCTGAAGCATGCTCAGCACACCCATCTGTCTTAATATGACTTCTACATCAAAGTCCCACCCCCGCTATACAACAGCCAGTTACATCTTACAGCCTAATTTATCCACACACAAAAAGAGCCTTTATTTGAAAAGAGAATCAGAGCTAGCTCTGAAAATTCATGGGTTCAAATTAATGACAAAAAAAAAAAAAAAAAAAAAAAAACAAAACAAT
>VWZN01016568.1:177715-232804 GCA_013396955.1 Regulus satrapa
AGTTTTATATAGTTTTTTGGTTTTTTTTTTCTGTTCCAAAAACTGTTGGAGGAAAGGAAAAAAAAGTACTCTTTGTAGCCATCATTTTGTCTTTTTGAATGCATTTCACTGATGGAGACAGTTGAGAATTTCAGGGATCATGTTAACTCCTTTTCTTTGCCTTTGCATGTGTGTGTTACTGGCTGAAACATTGTGATTTTAAAATGGTGCAAATTCCTACCACTCTAAAGGGCACAGGTTTCTGTTGTTTCGGTGTTTTTGTTTCAGTGAGATGTATGCTGCAGTTTTTTTACCCATATGTGTTGGGGAACGTGAATCCTTACTTACACATTTGTTGCTGCGTTCTTTTGCATTTTTCGTTTGGGTTTGTTTTTGCCTCCCTCCTTTTTTCCCCTGCATTTACAGAAGACTTTGGGATTCTATCCTGAATGATTTTTTTATGTGAAGTCTATTTGGAGGTACACAGTACTGGCATGTAATCCTGTAGTAGATGGCTTATCTGGAGTATCCAGAGAACAGCCTTTCTTGTTTCCAGCACACCGCAGATTAGTCTATATTGGACATTGTGTCTCAGCTAAAGCTCGTTGGAACTGTGTATGTAATCTAAAATGTCATTCCTTTGGATTTTGGATATTGCAATCACAGGCTGTAATAATTTGAAAATTTGATGTATATATCCTACTTCCTTCCGAGGGAAATTATGATGTGACTACTGCACTTGCAATTCCCATAGCGCAGAGTTCTTCAAGAAAATGTCATTTTGGATTATCTTTAGTAGATGCAGGTGTGTGGAATGTCTGTGTGTCTTTTTTTTTTTATTTTTTAATTTTTTTAGAGCACAGTAATGTTACAATTGGTGTTTTATTTGGTACAACTCCAAAATGACATATACCTCCTTGAGTAAAATTCTTCCTGATAGGTATTTGAAATGTAGCAATTACACTGCATAGAGGGATAACTTGTGACCTTCTGACAAGAGATCCACAATTACAATCATAATGCATTTTATAGATCTCCTTAATTAGGTCACCAATTTGCAATGAGTCTTTCTAAAGTCTGTGCAAGGCCTTTTAGTTGCAGGAATGGGGAGCCTCGTTCTGTGCAACATCACTGATATTCAGAAGGGAGGCTGAAATCACAGAATCACAGGATGCATAAGGTTGAAAGTGACCACATTGGGTCATCTGATCCAACCTCCCTACTGATGCAGGATCATCCTAGAGCACATTGCCCAGGTTTGCGTCCAGACTATCCTTGAATATCTCCAGTCAGGGAAACTCACAATTTTTTTGGGCAATCTGTTCCTGTGCTCTGTCGCCAGCACGTTAAAAAGAGTTCTTCCTCATGTTCAGGTGGAACTTCCTGCACCTTAGTTTCTGCCCGTAGGCTCTTGTCCTTTTTCTTGTAGCTGCTGAGAAGAGCCTGGCTCCATCTTCTTGACACCTCCCTTCAGATATTCCTACACATTGATGAGATCCCTTCTCAGTCATCTCTTTAAGACTGAACAGGCCAAGCTCTCTTATCCTGTTATTTACATCTCAGGAAGAGAAACAGAATCATGGCATCATAGAATGGTTTGAGTTGGAAGGGACCTTAAAGCTGATCTTGTTACAAACCCCTGCCATGGGCAGGATACCTCCAGGCTGGACCAGGTTGATCAATGCTTCATCCAACCTAGCCTTGAACACTCATTGTCTGGGCATCCACAGCCTCTCTGGACACCCTGTGCTTGTGCCTCACCACCCTCACAGTAAAGAATTTCTTCCATAAATGCTCCAGTTCCTTAATGCTCTAGGTCCTTCATCATCTTTCTTGGCCTCCGCTGTACTTGTTCCAGGAGCTCCATGCCTCTTGTCCTGAGGAGTCCAGAATTGGACACAGCACTCCAGGTGAGGCCTTACAAAGGCTGAGTAGAGGGGCAGGATCACCTCCCTTGAGCTGCTTGCAGTGCTCTTCCTAATGTGATTCCTAGTGCTCTTCCTAATGCCCTTCCCCACAATACCATGGGCCTCCTTGGCCACCAGGACGTAGCTGGCTGGCTCATGGAGGGCTTGTTGTCCAGAAGGATCTTCAGGTCCTTCTCAGTGGAGCTGCTTCCTGGCAGGTCAGCCCCAGCTTGTGCTGGCTGATATGTGGGGTTATTCAGGCCCTCCCCCAGGTGTAAGACTCTGAATTTGCCTTTGGTGAATTTCAGATGATTTCTGCTGCAGGGCTGCACTTTTCTTTGGGGAATCGGCCACTCCTCCCAGCCTTGTGTCATCAGTGAACTTGCTGAGGAGGCATCTGCCCCTTTGTCCAAGTCACTGATTAACCAGGCTGGGTATTGAACCTCGGGGGACAAGGCCTCCAGTGCAGTGATTACGACCCTCTGAGACCTGCTGTTCAGCCAGTTCTCAACCCACCTCACTGTCCCCTCATCCCTTCCACACTTGCTGAGCTTGCCTGTAAGGATGTTGTGAGACAGTGTCTAAAGCCTTGTAGTGTAAAAGCTGAAGTTGTGGTAGTCAGTATCCACTGCAGCCAGGGAGTGATATCTATGTAATATCCTTGTTGTGGTGAGAAATACAGGCACACATCACTAAGCACATGAGATATTCCCAACTGAGCAATCCTGTGTTTGCAGTGGAGCTGAGACCTTGGGTGAAACTCAAGATGTTTGAAACATGTAGAAAGATGTTTGCCAATAGACTCAAGCAGTTGTTTATGCCAGCCTAAACTAAGCAACAATTTTCCTGTTCAGGGGAAGTATATGGACCTCCACAGTGTCTGCAGAGAGCTTTTCAACAGAAAAAAATGGGATATGGTGTGGAATATATCTTAGAGCTGCCTCACTGTTTGTCTTAAGGTTTGGCAGCAGCAGATGGGGGGTTGTCTTCTCCAATGCCTTCATGCTTGGTTGCTCCCTCATCCCAAGCAAGCAAAGGGCAGCCCAGCATAACCTATGAGCCAGGCTTTAAGGGTGAGGATGCCAGCTTTTGTTTGACCCTTTTCAAGCTGCAGGCTTGAGCACAGCAAGAGTCCACGGTTATCCCAAGTTCACATAATTTGGGGGCCAAGCGTATTTCAGCAGTCCTCATTGTGGTAAAGCTGATTACTTAAATGCATAAATAAGAAATTAATAATAAACAGAGTAATGGATACGTTAGTGAAAAATACCATTTAAGTCTGGCCTGTAGTAATACAGATGTATTTTGCAGTTGTAGTAACAAAATGCTGGATTTTTGAGGTGGTTCCTGTTTCTGCTACAATAAAAAAAGGGGCCAAGTGTATTTTGGCCTAGGGGTGCCAAGTCTACTCCCAGTTTCCAATTCAAAATAGATCTGTGCTGTATTGCAGTAGGAGCTATCATTAAACATCAAGCAGATAATCACATTTTGTTGGGTTGTTTTCCTGTAAATCACTTTTCCTTTTATACCATAGACATTTGTGTAGATGATTGCTTGTTGACCACAAAGATGTGGTTTTTGTTTCTTTCATTTGTGTCCTCTATTGAATTAGCAGAGTTATGCAGTTTTGTCTATCGCACTTGGGTGGGATGCTGCAGTGATTTAATTTAAAATGAAAGAGAGATGTCTTCATTTTAGGGAAAACCATGGCTAAGTGGTGAGAGTAAGCAGGTCTAACCATTACCAGAAGCCCTAATTAGAAGAAATCCCATGTACGGTTGACCTTGACTATTGAGACAGCCCTCAAAGAAGAAAGAGCACTAAAAATTAGTATGCTGCCAGTGCTGTACTTTTATTATTTGATGTTATTAAGCAAACTTGGTGTGTATTTCTTTTTTTGAAGCGTTTGATTAAATGTGTGATCTTATCTTGGTGAAATGGCCTGCTGGGCTGCAGACAGTGGTGTTCAGAAATGAAATTTGTTTAGAGCCTCTGAACAGACATTTATTCAATGAGACCTTTCTTGAATAATAGATGTGACAGTGAGACAGCTGTGCAACGTGTTCTGGGGGTTGGGCTTTTTATTTTTTTGGTGTAGGGTTTTGCAATGTGATTGGAGGGAGAAGATAACAGGTGTGAGAATAGGATGTAGGGAACTTATCATATGTTGCAGATTCAGGCCCTACTTCTGCTGAGAATTATTTTCAGATCAAGATTTACACGCTTTAGGACTTCCCTGTTGGCATATGGTTTGGTGTATCAAGTGAGACACATGTATATCTAGCTCTGTATCAGTAATCTTATCCTTTAGCTAGAGCTTTTAGATGCTTAAATTTTGTAGAATTAAAAAACAAAAACACAAGCAAACCCACAAACACAAATCCCCAAACGGGGATTGTGGTCAGTGCTGATGTAGTTGATGGTAGTTGAGTCCTGTGATCAGTGCTGATGCCCTTAAGCACTCCTGTGTTTTATGATAGTTCCAAATCAGTGAGACTAAGGAAGAGAGGCTTCACCACAAGAAGGGGTATTTAATCTCTTGTATTGTGTCAAGCAAGGAGAAAATGCCAAATGTGGGTAGATAATCTCGTCTTCCTTGTTTTGATCATCAGTGTGCTGGTTTTGGCTGAGCTAGAGTTAATTTCTTCATAGTAGTTGTTATGGGGCTGTGTTAGGGATTTATGCTAGAAACAGTGTCAATAATTCAGGGATATTTTGGTGTGAGCAGCTCTTGCACAGTGCTGAGGCCTCTTCTGCCTCTCACCCCATCCCATCAGCGAGGAGGCTGTGGGAGCACAAGGAGCTGGGAGGGGAATACAGCCAGGACAACTGACCCTAACTGACCCAAGGGATATTTCATCCCACATGGCATCATGCTCAGCATTTAGAGCTGGGGGAAGATGAAGGAAGTGGAAGACATCTGTCTTTTTGTCTTCCCAAGTAACCATTGTGTGTGATGGAGCCCTGCTTACTTGGGATATGGCTGTACACGTGGCTACCCATGTGAAGTGGTGAGTAAATTCTGTGTTCCGCTCTGCTTGCCTGCACAGCTTTTGCTTTACCTATTAAACTGTCCTTATCTCAACCCATGAGTGTTCTCACTTTTAGTGTGATTCTCTCCCCCATTCTGTTGTGGGGGGCAAGCAAGCAGCTCTGTGGGGCTTGATTGCCAGCTGGGGAACCACAACAATTGAAAGCACAGTACTTTTTTATTTGTCACAGCTACCATGGAAACCCTTCACCAGGGAAAAAATATCCCACAGGAGCTTCCAATTTTGAAACATTACTGGACATACAGTGGTATATATGTGTTTTTCCAACAAAACAGTTGACTTCATTATAGTTTTCCATACAATTCACAGGGATAAAAAATTCATTGAATGTGTCAACTGTGCAGGTGTATCAGGCACTGACATACAGCTACGTGACTTGCTTGAAGCAGAGTGCATGGGTACCTGGAAATATGTTATTTTAAACTCTCTTTTTCAGGAGTGGGCTGTGGTGGTCTTTGAGGGCTAGATATACGAGTTTTCTGAGTGACTTAGTCCTGCCCTGCAAAAGAAGGGGAAATTCCAATTTTAAAGGAAAGGAGGCCCCAGAGTTCCTCTGCTGCAAAACTGTGTTTTGATCATTCCCCATCTGCCCCACTGCTTCCCTGCATTGTACAGCAGCTGTCTTTACATAAGGTTAGTTGGTGATTAAGTGATTCCTCCTTCTAGAGGTAAACCCAAACCCTTTCCCTTCAGGAGTTGAGAGAAGGTGTGAGCTCCGTGCCTTGATGATACCTTGAGGAGCCAACATAGGAGGCCTCCAGTGTTTCATGCTCCAGCTGCTCACCTTCCCTGATCTTTGGTTAAGGGGATTGTTTTTCTTAGGAGTTGGGCAGCTCTCAGGACTTTCTAAGAACTTACAATCATGCATATGTTTTTGCATGGAAGCTAGTTTATAATCCAGCCTCAAAAAAACCCCAAAACGTTCACAAATGGTCCTTTATGGAGATGCAATTTACATATGAATGCTCAGCATGATGGAAAAGTAATGGTCGCATTATGTTCTCCTTAAGCTAGAAGGCAGATAGGAAAAGGAAGATGGAAAAATCTATGGATTGAAGTCTACCTAAAATCTGCTCTTCTGTAGAGCTACCTTGGTCCAAGTAACTCCATAGGTATCTGTTCCTGAGCTGAGCCTGATAATTTGTTTCTGAATTGGGAATGACGTATTGTTGTAATATTTAATTTATTTTTTTAAATTAAATGTAGGTGCTGCAGAACTATAGCATTTCCCCTAGTTTTGAACTTTCAGTGGGACTTGAAAGTGAACCAAAAAAATCTACCACTGATAAATTTCTCAGGTGGCTGTCTAGAAAAAGGGAGGTGGCATTCTTTACTAGCATTTTCTTTCTCCTAAAGCTAAGCTATTTTTAAACATTAAAAGTTGCTTTCTGGCTGTTCTGTTTGGGTTAGTGCACATTGTGAAAGCGCCAGTGATACTTTCATCCTGAGAGATATGGTGGCCCTTGTCGAAGGTGTATGGGAGCAGGAGGTATTTTGTAGTCCTTTTCCCTGTCTGGAAGTCACCTGTGCAGACCTTGAGAACTTTGTACAGGTGTGTGGACTTCAAGGCTGAAGGTCGCAGATGTGCCAGCACTCTCAGTGGCAAAAACCAGTGCTATGGCAAATGCCACAAGGAAGGGAAAGTTCTTCCATAATGCTCAAGGGAGCCCCCTTTGCCAAGTGTTGTCAAACCTATGAGAAGGGGACGGTGCCCGTGTTGGAAGCAGCACAAGGTGTCCAGCTGCAGTGCATGCTAATTATTCCACTTGGTGACATTTCTTGCTTTCTACGCCTGTTGAATTTTTGCCTAATTTTGCCAAACACGGCTAATTTGTGCTAGGGAGTAAAGGACTAATGACAGCCATGCAGTTAAAACTGTGTGTGTATGTAGTAATAAGGTTCAAAGGTCGCTGTATAATTATGTTACGTTTCCAGCCTCCTTGCTAATTTTCTGTTGATTGAGGGAGAAAGTAGGATCCTTTTGTGTCCTGACAAGCGTCTTCCCTTCCAGCAAAGCAGGAATTCCTGACTACTCCAGCTTTTTCCTAGCTGGATGCTTTCTCCATTTTCTTTAGTTTCTCCGCTTTCATTTCCAGACTCATTATGTCAGGCATCAAGGGTATGTAAAGATGAACAATTTGTATGTACTGGTACTGTTGTAACACAGAGCAATTATTTAAATTAATCAAGGACATCGTTCATGAACAGGATGGGATAAAATAATAGCAGGAGCAATGCTTTGTTTAACATAGGTCTGTGGTCTCAGTATCAAGATTTCAGCTGCTGGCAAGACACTTCATCATCTGGGAGGACCTGCTGGGAGCCACAGATAAATCATGTTGTGAAATCTTGATGTAGCCTTGCAATGTTTGCCCTTTGGTGTTCAGCTCTAGGTGCTGGTGTCGCATCGTGGCAAAAGCGGTATTGCCATGTGCCGATGAAGGAGGAAGATGAGCAGATAGCATTGCCTCCATTTTATGGGTGCAGTGGAAGGATGGATGGGGCCTCTTATTTTCCTCCTTACCTTTTGGGTTTTCCCAACACCTTTGCTGACCAGTTCTCATCTTTTTTACATTTGAGTATATCAGACCAATGTAAAATGTATTTCCTGTTTTTTTGTACTGGTATGATTTTGTTGTGCTTGTCTCTATACTGCTCTTGTCAGGTAAGGGTATGGTAAAGGAAACAGTTTCTGTTTTTAAACTGAGAAGACGCTGTCTTTCCCTTATTAATTTGGCTTTGGCCAATGCACTGAAATCTTCAGAGTGATATGGAAATGTCCCTTAGTTTGCATGCTTGGATAAAGGCCAGATGAGGTTTTCTTGTGTGGGCTTGCTTTGTTTGTTTTCCTCAAAAACTCTGTGTTGATTCAGTCCAGTTGCTGCTGATACAGTCTTTGGATATAGTGTTTGTAGCTAATTAAAAATAGCCTCTAATTGAGAGCTGAATGTTGTGGACTTGAATTTTCCTGCACATTAGTCATGTAAGAGGTTGCTTGGAAAAGTAAAGAGTGAATCAGCTTGAAGAGGCTTGCAAATATCTGCTTCTTTCAGCGTGGAGACACATTTGAAAAGTAATCTAGTGGTGATTCATAATATTGCTAAAATATGGGGGAAATTAAAGTTTATTTTAAAAGTACAATGTCTCGTCACTTTATTTTACTGACACCCAATAACTTAGATGTTATTATGCACCTCTAAAGTGTTACATGTATATTATAATGTTATGATTAACAGGGCTGTTGCCTTCAAGACCAGGCGGCAGAAGTATTGAGTTCAGTCGTACAAGTGTGACAGGATGTAATTCCCTTGTGCCCCACGATTTGTCTGCTGAACTTCCTTCAGTCCCCGTGCTGACCTTTATCATTTTGTGCCTTTTCTCTTTGGACAACTCCAAGTATGTATGGCACTGATTAAAAATGATATTTGAACACTCCAGTGGGAAGCTGCATGTGTACAGCAACTTCATCAAAATCATGATGTGCCACAGCCTGTGAATTGTGGAGATACCTTAGAAGTTGTTGCTGTTCCAGAAATAATACATGTTATACTTAGGATATGAAAGGAATAAAGATACAAAACTTTCTTTTATTTTTTTTAAATCATTGTTTTATGCAAAAATAGTGGTTGGTGCTTGGATCCTGCCTATGTATATTTTTATAATGATAAATGCTTAGCTTTTCCATACAACTAATCTTTGCTCCAAATTTCTTGAGCTTCTCTGGGCTGCTTTTTGATGATTATGGCACTTGTGCAACTTTACTTTTTTCTCTTCCTGAGCAAAATTATTTGAGCTGGTCAAGTATCTAAAAAAACATCCCAGTGAGCAGCCTCTCTTGCTCTTGTGGTATCTGCCCAGACACTGGGTTGGGCTGAGCTGCAGCTGGGGAGCATCCACTGGGACATGTTTGGTGGTCAGCTGGTCCCTGCTGTAGGGAGTGAATAAGACTGGTGTGGTTAACTGGCTCATTAGTAAGCTTTTATTGCAGTGCTGAAGTGTGGTGGACAGGAAGTGGGCATTGTTCTGACTTGTTTGAATAGCTAATTGGTATTTTTATAATTTTATTCTTTTATTCTGCATCCCACTTTTGCCATGGGATTAGTGAGTCTGGCTTTTGTGGTCTTCTGTTTCGATTTTGTTTTTGTGCGTTTTTTTGGGGGGGGCTTTGGTGTGGATTTGTTTGTTTGTTTGGGATTTTTCTTTTTTTTTGTTTTTGGTTTTTTTTGTGTTTTGTTTCTTAAAAGCAGAAAGATGAGGTAGGTTTTGTTTATCTGGTCCAACTGAGATGTCTGTATGCAAGCTAATAATTTAAACTGACCTTCTGTGTAATGGAAAGAGGCAGGCACTTTGCGACATGATTCCTTTCCTTCTCATGCAGACCTTTAAAATATGTCAGACAAATTGCATCCTAAAAAGATTATTTCTCTTCACTGACTTTAAAGGGAGCCTAAGGTGCCAAACTCAGATAGAGACATTTACATTGCAGATACCTCAAGATGGAGGAGGTGAATCCCACCCCAGGAAATTACTCTCCTTGGCTTGCAGTGCATCACCAATTCAAATGTGAATCTGTGTGATAAGCTGGTACCTGGCACAGCAAAGCTGATCCATCAGGAAGTGCATGGAGAGGAATTGAAATGGCCCCTGATCTTCACAGAGCTTGTGCCCAGGAAGAGCTCTCAGTTGATGTAAGACATGTACTTTAAATATCACAAAAATAAGTGCAAGTGTGGTGGCATGTGAATGATTCCTCCTGTTAGTTCCTGTACAGTCCTATATGTTATGAGTGGGACTGGCAGCAGGGCTTTTGTACCTCCATGATTTTTTCCTCAAGAACATGGAGTAACCCGCAAACCAGAGCAATTAGACGGCTGCTCTTCCTTTTTCTTTCAAGGACCGTGAACATAAAGGTCTGTGAAGATGGTGGAAAGGCAGATGCTGGGGGATGTGTGGGCCTTGATTCATGTGGGAAGGCATCTCTTGGGTGCCCTGGGATGCTGAACCTGTTGGTGGGAGAGGAGCTTCCCAGAATGCAGCCCTAGGCTCCTGATTCCAGGCAAATTAATGATTTATCTAACAAAGCTATATTATATGCATAACGTATGTGTAGATCCTGCTAGTCTCTTTGAGACTCAGGAAATTTTTTTTCCTACCCTCCTTTCTTGGTTTCTTAGAACTGCAGTTTGGACAGATGTTCCAGTGCATGTTTTGATTGCTTCCCCTCCACCCCCAAATCAACCCTCTTCATTTCCCATCTGTTTCTGTGGCTGTATGGGCAACTGAGCTGGGAACTGAAGCTCGTATTTTAAAATATCTGTTGAATTTGTAGTCTTGCTAGGCTGTTTTCACCTGGGATCAGCTTCCTGGCTGGTTTACAGCTCATTTTTGTGTGGCTGCATAGTAGTAGCACGAGCTGTGGGACAGTCCAGAGCTGCTCGAAATGTGTATGATGTTTCCTCTGTGGTGTTGGAGTCTCTCTTAGCCTTCCTGTTTCTAGTCTTAGGTGATCTGAAGGTCCGTCCTTAGTGTGTTGTTCCTGCCCTAGGGAACACTGAGCATTGCATATATTTGTATTACACGAGTATGCGTGAGTAGTGGGAATGTGTACAAATATGTACACATGCATATGTACTTAATGCCTTCTTTGCCCCAGTCTTCAAAATCAGGACTAGTTGTCCTCATGATACTCAGCTCTCAGAGCTGTAAGTTGGTAATGGGGAGATGAGTGAAGTCCCCATAATCCATGAGAAAATGATTAGTGCTGTGCCAGTTAGACACTCACAAGTCTGTGGACTCTGATGGGATCCACTGTCAAGTGTTCAGGAGGTGTCTGGATCTGGTGTTGATTTAGTGGTTTAGGGGGTAGAGTAGTAGTGCTGGTGGATGGTTGGACTTGATGATCTTAAAGGTCTTTTCCAACCTTGATGGTTCTCTAGATGTGTGTGTGTATGTATGTATGGTAACTTGCTTATCAAGGTGTATTCTGTTCTGTTCTCTTTCTTCCTGCTGTTTCTAATATACTCCAATGAAAACTAACAGAATGGAGCCTCAGCATCATGCAAACTCATTTTAAAATTTGTGCAGAACTTTGGACAAAGAGAGGTGTGAGAGCAAACTGCATTTTACATCTCCAAAGCAGAGCTATATATGCATGCCACATGCCTGAATCCATCAATATTGCAGATACGTAGCACTAAATTCAGTCACCCTGTTCCTAATTACTTGGTGCTGGTTTCTGCTCCACACTGTTGGTTTTAATTTTTTAAGCAGGTGACTGAATCCTTGAACAGCCCTGACTTTTGAACTGGATGGAGATGGGGATTTTAGGAGTGTACTGTAGCGGTCTCATACTGGTGGCTGAATTTTTTGTATTTTTTTTTAGAAGCTGGTTAATTTCTGTGGTGCCATTGAATGATTTTGCCCTCATTAGAGAACTAAGGGAAGATTTTGTTCTTTAGTCTTGATGGAAAATGACATATGTTACTTTTTCTAAATAGAGGACAGATAATCGAAGCACTTAAATACAGAATAACAACTAGTGATGGAGCATTTGAAACTTCCGTTATTCTGAATAAGTTTTACTAAACAATGAAAACAAAGCAGATGTTGCCGAGTGTTTACTTCTGTGTAGCTTAAAAATGATTTGTACTTTATGGTAAACATTGTTAGATCTAATTAAAAAATTGGAGGAAAGCAATATGGATTTAGATCCAATGAATGATTTTGTATAACTTGTTACCTCAGAAAAAAAAAAGGGGGGGGGGGTAATATTGCTTGAAAGTTTTAGCCACTTTAGCTGGAAAAGAACAATTCTCTTTCAGGGGATCGAGGATGTTCTGTTCGGGTTGCTTGGTAGCCCTTGATCTTGGTTCCTTTTGCCTCAAGTCAATGATTATGAGGTATCTTCATGCCTTCTATAGTCTTCTGAAACTGTGTGTTTCATGACAGGTTTTTTGGACGTGTTTATGTCTGTTTACAGCACAGTCCTGTTATTTTGCTCCACTTGCTGGGGATTTATCAGTGCATCAAACATCTGTGCTTACTTTCAAGTCAGCGTTGTACCCTATCTCCAGTGGCCAAGTGAAATGCTTTTGCACAGACCTCTTTCCAAATTTTTCTTGAGGTCACTAAGATGTGTGTTCCATCTTGAACAAAATTAATTAGCATAAAAGAAAAAAAAATGGAGCAGTCTGAAGGCTACAGATCTGTAAAACTCCTATGTGAGAGTTCAGAATCTGTTACCTTCAGACATCTCTTTCTGACGGAGTCAGGGTTCAAGGGTTTTAAACATGATACTTCATTATATCTAAGTTGAATCTTATTTTCAGTTATTTTCCCAATATTTGTGAATTTGACCTCCGAGCAAATCTTTTTACTGGAAAAAGCTGTGTATCTGGTTAGGGGTTGTCATATTAGAGGTTCTGCTCAGTGCAACTTAGCATCTGCCTCTGTAAGAACTGATTGACCCTGAATGGTGTTGAGGAGTTGCATTATAAGCAGCCTTTCCGACTGAAGGACACACTTGAATAGACAAGTCCAAGCAACAGCTCCTTTCTGAATGCTGTTTTGTATTTCTGCAAATCTGCTCATCTCTTGTTGTGAAAACCTCAAATATTATTTTAATGTAGGCTTGTGTTCCCACTGGTTTTACAGCAGCTGTTAGTATAAACTGTTCATGAAGCTGCTCAAGCTTCTGTAGCATCATGCTAGGTGGGAGGTTTTTATTATTATGTCTTTAAAGATTGTCTTCTGTTCATTTGGTTTTTAAAGCGTGTGAATTTGAACCTCTATTAGTTCATAGGATTATTAGTTCAATTCATATTAGTTTAGAACTAGGCCATGGGGATCTGTTGGCATAATGTATATGAAAGTGTAGCAAAGAAGCAGCTTGTTTACAGAACAGTGAGAAGTTACAGGAAGCACTTCACTAGCTGTACCTGCACTTCAGTAGTTGTATCTTGGCAATATATCAGTTTTGATTTCTATATCGGCAAACTAGTATTTAGCTTTTTTTTTTCTACAGGTGGCTTTTTAAAAGCGGAAATTCTGAGAATATGCAGTGTCTAAGATTCATCCTGCTTGAATGCCTTGCATGTTTTTAATATTTGGCTTTTATAGCCACAACTACTGTTCTTGTGAACAGTGTTTAGCAGAGTTCAGGAATGGCATGTATGCTTGCTCTTTTCTTGCAGTAATTATTTTTGCATTTCCATTCCTTTGTTTAAAAACAAAATCTTAAAAAGGATATGATAATTACCAGTTATTAACCTTCATTTGCCATTAGTTGTGTTGAAAGCTGGCATCAGAAATGCCGTGAGTGTTAAGAAGTGTTTTAATTAGGTCATTAGATCCTATGTGATTTAGTGATAGCCCAGGGAGAAATGATAACAGGAAGAGGTGTAAATGGGCAGAGCCTTAATTTAACAAAGCGTTTATACAGATGCACAAGTAGGGCTTAAATCCTCCCTTGTAGCTGAGCATGGGCTTTGCTGGGTTGGAGCCTAAAACCCAGATTTTCACCTCAGATGCGGAGGGCTCAGCATCTTGGCAGAAGTTGCTTGTGCTGTGCACAACCTGGTGAAGTTGCTCAGTTTTGGCTCTGTGGGTACCATTTCTGTGTTAGCTGGATGTGCTGCCACACATTGGGAACATCTGCCTCAGAACATCTCCTCTCTGTGATTTCTTCTTTGGGAGCATTGCTGATCTCTTGGGAGAGAGGGGAGAAAAAAAGGAAAAAAGAAACAGCAAAATAAAAAAAAAGAATCAGTATTAAATTAGTAAATTTGCCTCGAACTGGAAAATGACATCTTGTTTCTCATTTGCTGACTTGAGTTTCAATGGATGCTTTTCACTGTGGCAACATAAATGTGTATATTTTTATCAATATAATTTTCTGTGCTTGGGGGTAAAAATGTTTCCTAAAGGGCCAAGTGCCTGCTTGGATTTTTATGTCTTCCCAGTAAATGGCTTATAGCAAGAAATACTGGGTTAATTTCAGAACTCCAAAAAAATTTTGACATTTAATTAGGGGAATGTTTTTTTGCCTGCTTTACTAAAAAGGGGAAAAATCCAAAATAGTAATTTTGAAGAGGTGTTTAGTAGCCACAAGCTGTCATATCCCCTGCAATTGGATTCTAACCTTTTTTGTTCTTAGAGCACAATCAATAAGATTAATATTTTATCACATATTCCCTTCCTGCCTTTAAAAAGTGATTTGCCAGGAGAGAAAGCCTATTTAATGGTTGTACAGGTCAGTGTCCTCTATGCCATGCCCTGGTAACTTTTGAACCTGCTGCTGAATTTGATTACCAGAGGAAGAGGGGTCTCAAATAATTTTCTTTTAATTCTGTGCAGGCTAGTGCCCGGTTTTTCATAACCTCAGGTTTTGTTTGCTTTTTACAAGTGGAGGCTAGTGAGACCTGAACCTCAAATGATGTATTGAGACAGTGCTCACAGAGCCTTCAGTGGGGCTGCAGTCTATTTATACCATCTGCAGACTGGCTTTAATTGATGGGATTTTGTACCTTTTTAGGTGAACATAAATTATGTGAACACTTTACAGTCCAAAGAAATAAAAAATCTGAATTGTCACCATTTCTTTCTAATCATATCACAAGGCAGATTCCCAAGTAAAGTATGCACATAAACTTTTAGCCCATTGAAATATGCATATATAATTTAATTTGCATGCATTAAATTCTTAGTTTCATTAATGATTTAAAATTCTTTTGCAGTTGGAAGTCTCTGTCACATTTTTTCTTGATTGAATTGCCTATTCTATTCAAATAAGACTTGGTAATTCTGCTTTTGCATTACAGAATGATATTGGTAACTTTGTTAGACCTTTTATCAACGTGATTAATTTATAACTGGCTGCGGTGTATTATTAGCTAAAGATATATTACAGTGTAAGACTTTACCTGAGTGGAAATTTTAAAGTGCAGATAAGATGGCAATTGCAGGGCATGTAGCTGAGAAGGTGAAAGAAGGGAGGAAACCTTGGTATCTTACATCAAAGAGCATTTTCGTATTAACATTGTTAAAAAGGCAGTAAACTTGATTTGTAGTTTCCTTATAATCACAAATATTAACTTGTATAAAAAATTCAAAGAGCTCTTTTTTTTTTCCCTGTTGAACTCCAGAAAAATAAATGCAGCCTATTTTAAATAAATTTTGAGCAGCAACATGCTGAATGAGTGAAAAACCTTATTTTGCTGATAGCCCAGTGCTGCCTTGGAAGCTGCTATTGCTTGTGAGCTTTTCCCTTTACTGGAGTTGTTTCTTTCTTTTGGAGGGTTGCAGGAATATTGCCCTAAGACAAGGTAATTATTTTTGTTTTGAGGTGACTTCCCATTCCCCTTTACCAATAGGCATCCTTCTGGCACTAAGTAAACATGGTTTTTGAAAGATTGCTTTGTAGGAGACTGCTGTTGTTGGGATGCCATTGGGTTGTACCATCTCTTCATCTCTTCAAAACCTTCATTTTCTTCTGATTTGCTTGGAAATTGGAGTAGTCTGTCTGGTTCTAATGTCCCCATAATCCTAACTCTGAGCAGAGCTATTTGTCTGTAGGGCCTCTGTACCATTTCTAAGCACTAAAGAAATTAAACCAAGAAGCAACCAGCCAGCAGAGTCTGGAATGTAGCAGCTCAGCTTATGGAGAGAGTGAAGCTGCCCTGCAGGAGGGCTCTTCCAGGAGGAATGGATGGACATCCCTTAAAGGAAAAACAAGGACTACGGTCAAGATGTAAAGCAGCAGTGTTTGTGGTAGGAATGGGTGAATTGAGGAGCCCTGTGTCCAGGCATGTGTAGACTTTTTGGTGGTTTTATGATCTCAGTGTTTTTTTCATGGGGTGGATCCTGCTTTTTATACTTTTTCCCTGCCTACTGTGTGTGCTGAAATGGGAAGCAAATCTGGACTGTCCTGTCTAAGACATTGTTAATGAGTGTGTTATAGGGTTATAGTTGTCCATGACAGCCCTGATCCTGTAGGTCCATGTGTTAACTGTGGACGAGGGTGATCCCATGAAGCTTAAGTGGGACTTTTGGGAATATCTACGCATGTAGGTGTTTGTGCTTGCCTTGGTTTCAGTGTGGGATGTTGGTATGGGCTGGTCTTGGGTTTCTGAGGTGCTCTGGTTGCAGAGAAGGGAGGATTAAAGAAGGTGTAAGAGAGAAAGTGGACAGTTACTGAGAACAGAGAAATCACAAGTGCTGAAAGTTTTCCTTTTCACTGAACATTAGATACTCCCAAAGAATGTACTGACACTTGCTTTTGAGTACTCCCAGTTTGCGCTTTGATGTTAATTGAACCAAGGACTAAAATTCCTGCTTTGTTGATTGATTTTTAAAAAAAATTTAAACTGATTAATGTTTTCATTTGAATAACACTGCTGACTCTGCAGAAGATGTGATCTTTTAATTAGCAGATGTCAGGATTAGCATTAGTGTTGAGCTGTAATTAGCATTTGTACGCATAGTAAAAGACCCAGGCTCAGTTTGGCAGCAAGGAGAATGAAATTATAGGTAGTGGTGTAACTTGGCACTTGCCTGCATATCTGTAATGGGGTTTTTTTTTTGAAAAGTGAAACCCACAAGTATCATGATCAAAGCATGAAGTCTAGTGGATTAATTGCTGATAAGAAAATACATATAAATTATTGGTATTGTTTTGTTACCTAAATCATAAGTTTTGTTGGCCTAGCAGAATTTAATATATCTAATTGTCACACACTGATGCTCTTAAATTGAAGGCTGCAGAGTGCTAATAGTTTCTTGGCTAGACTGCAGCAGCAGCAGTGTGTGGACATGGACGTCTCTGGGAATGGTATTTGGAGCAGAAAAGACCAAACTGAAGCAGGTGTCATTTGGAACTCTTGGAGTCCCTCTTCAGCTGTTTGCAGAAGTGAGGGTTTATGTGAAGGGGCTGTATGTGAATGTAGGACGAAGCAAGACACAGTGTGTTTATCACAGGTCAGAAGAACCCAGGTACTGGTAGTAGTGAAGTCTGGATGTCTCATAGGAACAAGACCTTTTCCTTTCTGCTGATGAAATGCAAGCATGACTCCAAGTTAGTGGAAGGAGAACATCACTGGCTGATATGAGACTTAAAATCTACTTGTTGATTTTTGTGGAGAAATATATTCAGTAGCATTTTATCCATGCAAAGAAAAAAAAATCCTTTTTAATGCTGCTAAGGGTAATTGAAGACAATGGTGATTTCTGTGACCATTAGTCAAACAAGTAGACAAAACTCAGTAGTTCTACTTTTTGGTACACCAAAGGAAAGTAAAAGCTTTTTATTTAAATTAGGTATTAGAAGGATGGAGTTTGAGAGTTTGAAGGTCGATGATGCTTGGGGGAAAAAAGGAGCCTTCTGTGATAATGGTCATAGTGTTACGATATGAGTTTACTGTGCTCCCAGGGCTGGATAGGAGAGCAGGATTCTATTCCTGCCTTGTGTGTATGCATCATTCTTTCCGGTTTCGGTCTCCTTATTGCATCTAAACCCCAGTAAAATGCAGTTAATGATTCTGATGACCTTTGTCAAGGTGCTCTGAAATTCACCTCTGACAAGTGCTTTTTTAGGATGATGAGTTATTTCTGCTTGCCACTTCCTTGTGGTTTTAAACTCTGTTGGAGTTTAACAAGATAAAGCTCAAAACAAATTTTATGCAAGTTAAACTATGAAATGATGTTTTAAAAATCAAAATCTTTTGAGAGGAAACACAGAAATGAGCCTCGAATCCATATTAGTATTTTTTTTCTCTCTCACTTTACAGCTGAATATTTACAGGTAACAAAAAATTCAAATACATAAAGCAGATGACAGGCTACTTTCCTCTTGCATTTCCACCAAGGAGAAGTGAGAAGTATTTAGCTGTTATCATGCATGTATGAATGATGCTTATAAGCATAACCACCTCCCACAAACAAACTTTCTCTTTTCTCCAGGTCCCTGCTTGGGTCTTTGGAATTAGCCATGAATGATCCTAGGCACTTAATATATGCTGGTTTGTGTAGGCTTGTATGGTTGCATTTGAACTTCCCTCCAGTGCTTTATTTCTGAAAGGAAAAAGAAATGCCATCAAAAATGAAGGTTTTTCATGGTGTTGACGGGAAGAGCCCGTCATGGTTTTTGAGGGCACAGGTCTTAGAGTACGTAGCAGTGTAAACCTACAATGATCATTCCATAAATAGCATTAAGAGCAGTGGTGTGTCTGATTTGCCAAATGAAGAAGTGGCACATCTCACCTTCCTGCTGAATAAATACAGCTCATAGTGGAGGGTAATACTGTCATCGTAACATAATTGAGATTATATTATTCCAATGTACAATTCAATAAAACTAACCACAGCAGTAGTGTTATCGATTTAAACTCAGTTAAAAGCAGTTCACATATTCAGTTCAAAATATTTCTGATGACTATCAGCCCTGGTAATATGATTTCCTTCATTCAGTAGCAGAAGTTTTTATCAGCCTGAAAGATCAGATAAAATGTTAAGAAACAATTTGATTTTTGCACCATTGGCCTAAACAAACGGACTCCTGAACAGTGAGAGCTCTTAATTTTTTTTCAGTCTCTGCGTTTCTCATACATTCTCAGCTATTAGAGTATTAAAAAAGAAAAGGATTATGTAATGGCACTTGTTCAGAGGAGGGGTCCTTCTGTGCTGGAAGCAGCCACCACTAGTTGTAGGCGTGATCATTTGTCATGTAAATGTACTGCTCCAACCTCTTCTGTACCAGAGGAAGGAGTCTGCAGTAATTACTTGGGTTTTTCCTAGTGTAATTAGTGAGTAATCTGCTGTGACATCTAAGTACAACATATGTAGTCAGCCTGTGAGTAAATATGTTGTTTAGTGAATTGTAAAGCAATGTCACCCTTTTTTAAGTGGTATTGCAGGAAAGCCTTTTGCAGATGCTGGCTCTCAAGGATATTTGTTCATGGATCTTTCTGCTGTTTCCAAAGAGGAGCAGTGGAGCTGGGGACAGGTCTGGAGCACAGGTCTTAGAGGGAGTGTTTGAGGGAGCTGGGATTGTTCAGTCTGGACAAAAGGAGGCTCAGAGGAGGTCTTATCACTCTTTACAACTACCCTGACCAGGAGGATGTAGCCAGGTGGGGGGGGTCGGGGGGTCGGGTCTTTTCTCACAAGTACAAGAGGAAATGGCCTCAAGTTGCAGCAGTGGTGGTTTAGATTGGATATTAGGGAAAAAACTTCCTCTTAGAAGAAAAAAGTCCTTCTTCGGATGGACTATCAAGTACTGAAATATGCTGTCCTGAGAAGCAGTGGAGTCACCATCCCTGGAATTATTTAAAAGATGGGTAGTTGTGTTTAAGAACGTGGTTCAGTAGTGGACTTGGCAATGCTGGTTGAATTCTTGGAGATCTTTTCCAACCTAACTAATTCTGTGGTTCTAAGAGGTCACTGAAACATAAGCATGCAAGAGCATAGATGATTTCATAGGAGGGTAGATGAAAATATATAGGATTGGCATTTACTTTTTGCTTGTGACAGCATCAATACTTCAGTCCTAAGGCAAACACTGCCCTTCTTTTTCCTTCATGTTCTCTTCATCTGTTCCTTCCTGTTTTAAATCCACTTTCAAGAGGACCTCACAACAGTTATTACTTTGAGAATTCAGATCTTACAGTAAGTGTACTAGTTTCTTTGTTGTCTCTGGCTTTATGGTGAGAATAGCTGTCAACTGTACTATTGGTTCTTTTCCTATGGCAGAGAAAGAGTCTTACAAAAAAACTGTAAGTTCCTTTCTTACCACCTTGCTTTCAAGAGCTGTGTTCAACTCTTTCCATTTAATATGTAACTTCTGCCAAGAAATATCAGCTTATATATTCTTCTTTTGTTCATACTTGCCCAAACCACAATACTTGTTCTGTGCTTACACACATCTTTCTGCTTTGTGGCAAGTGTTTTACAAAACCTTGTGTGTTAGGAGCAAGTCAGCTGCATGCAATCTGCTGAGTTGATCTCAGGTCCTAGCTTTTGTCTGAGATTTCTTTGTCAGTCTGAACCTGAGATGTAAGACATATTCCTTGTTGCTTCTAAATGTGATGGCAAGGAAGTCATTGATAGCTGAAAGCGTGTGACAGAAACTTTACATTTTAGTTACAGTCCTGACGTTTCACTAAACTTAATTTTTCCTGTTTGGCATGTTCACAGAGATGCAAAACAGTTTCTTCTATCAGCAGCACATTTAATTGATTTCAGACTAAGGAAAAAAATAAAGCTGGAGCTCACAGTGAACATTATTCCTCTCTGCAATGTCCTGAATACTTCTATTTGTTACACCATTCCAATTAAAAGGAAGGTTGGGTGTGTAAACAAAGAAATGGACAGTGTCTGTACCTGCTCGGGTTGTTCATTAGGCTACACCTAATTTTCTTTTCCCTGTCATTGCTTGGGTTGATGGTTCCCCACCTGTACCCACATAGTTGCTGCCCCACCTCCTTTGCTCTGCATAGGTCAGGTAGTACTGGAAGTGGTTTAGGGGAGAAGAGCTCCAACAATGAGATAAAGCATTGTCCTGGAAATGGATCTTAGCTGGTGATTGAAAGGGTTCAAGCCCAGAATCAATATTCATAAATCATCTGGCCACAAATACAGGTAAACCTGCAGTAAGGAGAGTAAACTTGAGTTTGTTCTTAAATAGTATTTTTGGTCAGGCCAGAATTTCCAGTTTCTTACATGGTATTAAAGGTTGTTCCTTTTTTTTTTTTTCCTTCACTTGAGGACTGTTACAAAAATTAGTAGGAAATGTTTGTTGTGCCTGTTGAGGGAAATCAAATACGCATTTGTGTTTAAGTATATATGCAGAGTTCTGTTGAGATACCTGGTTTCACAGGCTGTCTTCAAAGATGCATCGTGAGCAAATGCCAAAACTGGCTCCAGCACTAATCCCAAGAGTTTGCATAGGCCACCCCCAGCTGAGCTCTGCTGCCCAAAGGTGTCCCTGAGCTCAGCCCCTGGGGCTTCAGTTCCAGGTTGGCTACAAAACAGTGCTGAAATTGTCCCTTACCACCCAGGGAAAACTACTCTCCCTTGTAAGAAGTCCTTCTGTCTCTGGCATTCCTGCTTCCAGAGAGTTTAACCCCTTTTTGCAGTTGGATTTCTTGCCCTCTGTGCCAGATCATTTCTCAGCCACAAATCACCACTGCTGAGTTGTCACAAGTAGAATTTTTCACAGTGTGTCTTCCCCTCACTCTTGCTTTGTTACAAATTCAGGAAGAACATTTCCAACATCCTCTAGCAATGCTGCTTGGTGGTACTTCACCCATGCAGCGTCCTGCCAAAATCTCTAGCAAAGATTTAGATTAATTGAATCTCATGGCTGTGCTCAGATGTTGCACAATTGCTGAATTTCATGAAGCACAGTTCAGTTGTCATATTGTTTTGAGTTTTTAGGAAGATTTTTTGTTTTGAGTTTTAGATTTTAAAAAGTGGAGCTGATGTGCTTGTGAATCTTTTTGTACTGTTGGTAAAAGCATCAACAGCTTGGACTCATTGGAACAGTAACAGCAGAATCAAAATGGAGCATTTGAGGTTGCATTGAGAGGGAACACTGCTGCTGAAGTAACAGCACACCCAGAAGCTTTGAGTTATTTCAGTGTCCCATCAATTTAGTCTTGTTTATTAATGTGGATGTACAGAAGTCAATTTTCCTTGAGTGAATGAGGGTGCTGAAGCTGTTGGTTTGGAGGTGCAGTGTGTCAGGAGCAGACATCTTGAGCAGTGGTATCATGCAATGTCTTCTGTCCTCCTGCAAACCCAGGGATGGAACAGAAGCAGAAATGAGCTCTCCAAAAGAAGCCTGTGTAGTGGTATGAGAATGATTTACTTGAGAGGTGATCAGCATACAGAAGAATTGGTGTATCTGACCAGATGAGCTAAGTTTTGGCTCTCTAGGTGGAAAAAAAAGGCTGCACTTAAATAAACTGCATGTGTATAAGCTGTGCTGATTTGGCTGCTTTCACCTTCTGGGGCTCAGTTATTTGAGCAGGTGGCGAGGAGAAGCTCTGCTTGTGGTGTGGGTGCGTGTGCAAATTCATTAGCTGGAGAAAATATCCCCACCCTAGCAGTGCTGGCTGGGTTATTTGAGGAGGAACGCTGACCTTTGCTGCGTTTCTGTGCGCTGGGCTCTCGCAGGCACAGTCAGCTGGAGGGGTGCTGCTCTGCCCTGCCAGGCAAGGCTGGAGGGCTCTTATCTCCTTCCTTCCGCCTCGATAACAGCACTTGTCATCTCGCCGCACATGTGGATTTTACACAGCTCAGCGTGCTTTCCAGCAGACACCAACATATTAATTATAATGCTGTAAAAATTAATTGAAACACAGCATAATCTCTGTTAAGTAAGGTCACTGAAATTGTCTTAAAATAGACTGCTCAAGAAATAAGATGAAATCTCTCTGCAGAGAAGCTTAGCAGATTTCCTGTGCCAGTCCTCTTGAGATGCTTCTTATTGCCATTAAAGTGCATTCAGTATTTCTGTTTTTTTCTTCCCTGAGAGTTCCTGCCAGCTTTCCTATCCTGCTTATTTCTGTTAACCTGTTAATAGTATTTTGGTCTCCTTTGCCCAGATGGTGGTGATGGGGGTCAAGCACTGACGGTGTCACCGTCACTGGTGGAGCCTTTGAGCATTGACTCCTTGGGAGAAGACACTGGCCTGTTGAAGATGTGGATGGAGATGCAGTCTGGTGATTGTTTGATTCCTCTTACAGTTTTAATACCTGTGCTGATCCTGAAAGAGCAGAGCTGGCACAAAACATTTGGTTGTTTGTGTGTACCTAGTGCCTTCAAAGTTGATTCAGCAAAGTAGGTAGAAGGATGCAATCCTAGAAGCTTCCCAGTGGCCCCAGTCTAACTGGTTTGTGGCCTTTAGGAAAGGCAGACTTGTCTTTTTCATCCCATTTGAAGTCAGCTAGTACTAAATGTGGTTAGATTTGGAAATAAAACGCATGTTTATTCTAGAGATTGTTCTTATTTCATTGAATTGGCCATTGGAAATAGATAGTCCATAACTGCAATGTGGCAGTGGGATGCACGCTGGCATTTTATTTAGGGGTGCTGCCAGTGATGTCATTGCATCGAGAAATTCAGGCAGCCGTGTGGTATGATAAGCCTTTACTTTCAGAGGCTGTGTGAATGGGAACTCCGACCGCTTGCAATTTCTGGTGACATCTGCTACATTTTATTTTATTTAAGGTAAACTGCTGTCTGGAAGGGTAAAATTACCACCTGCAGTCAGGGAAGGATCTAACTGGACCAAACAAGCTTCCCGACATGTAACAGTGTGACCTTTTTCCAGCTCTGGTTTTCTCTTCTGGGGTTGTAAAGTCCTTTTCTCTGACTGCACATCAAATGGCCTGCAGAAATAGTAACCTTCAAGTGGAGAGGGGAAAAAAAAGAAAGAAAAGAAAGAAGAGCTTCAGGTGAGCAAGATGAGAGCACATGTGGAGGAGCTGCTGTGTTGTCTGGATGCTGTGATGTGCTCTGCATTTCAGCCCTGTGCTCCAAAGACAAGTCCTTCTACAACTGTTTTTTAATTGTATTTTATTTAATTCTTTCCTATTGATAAAATCTTGGGGAGGAAATAGGTATGTGTGAATCCAGCGGTCTTAAAGCTGATGGAAAGAGATTGCTTGGACATCACAGCCAGGTGAGAAGAGAGGCTGTTGGGGCTGTGGTGGGGAGAGGAAGGAGCTCAGAGCAGAGGCAGCCTGTGCTGCCTTTTTTTCATTTGTTTTTGTTTTCAATAAAATCACATGTTTTGTCTCTCCAGAGGGAGAGAGGGATAGAATCATTGCGAGTTTTTAATTCACTCACATGATAGAGCTTTGAGGGAAAAAACTGGACTGCACTTAATGATTTTCTGTGATTTTGAATGATATAAATATGACTTTATGTAGTGTGAACTCGGCTGTCATGGTTTGTGAACTCATGTAGCAGTGGAGGAGAGAATATGTTGCAAACTGCAGCCATTAATCCTAGAGGTTTGTTAGCTTCGTGGAGGCATGCCTTACCATGTAGAAGTTGAAGTCAAGTCGTTGCAGTGGAAATCAGAAAATCAGACAGCAACCTTCTCTTAGATTTGACTTCACATGAGGCATCTGAACTGCATTTTAACTGTATTTTTAAAATTTGTGCCTAAACTTTGCAAGAAAAGAGCAATCAGTCTTCATGTTTTGATGACAAAGGGTGGATCCACTGTCAGAGTGATTAGAGGTTCATGCTAACCCCAGCAATTGTCATGCAGTAAATATTCAGTCCTCCTTTCCCTGAAGCCAGCAGCCTCTAACCCTTTTAGAGAAGAAATGCGATGAGGTTGTGAGCCAGCAGACCCATTTGGAAATATATTCTTCCTGGGCTGTTGGGTGTTACAGCACTAAAAATAAATTAAAAGGCACAATCATAGGATATTATTACTAGCTTATGATACAACTTAACTGCTGATAGACAGTCTATTATACCAATTCCTTCTGCTGCTGACAATTCACCAGGTACTTGGAAATGTCAGCCCCTGCCCCAAGATATATGGAGAGGTTATGGTTTAATTTTTAGGTCGTGGGTGCTTTCTGTGGGTGGAGAGTAGCAGAGTTGGCCCCAGGAGTCTTGCATCCAGCTTGTGTGTTTTAGTGTTGTTTAGCCTGCTACCTGAACATTGCTCTTACAGATCTCTTTGTTCTGTCAGACTTGTAGGTTTTGGTGTCTTATCACCTCCTATGCTGGTAGTCACTTTTTTTTTTTCTTTTTCTTTATTGAAACCATCTCAATTAGTTCATATTGCTGCATTTTTTTTTTCCTTAAGGAGGGACCCGCTCAGCCTTCCTGGTATGTTTGGTAACTGTATAATTAGAAAGCTAAAAATAATGTATGAAAAGCAGCAGTTTTACAGGAGATGTCCCAGTTTGGCAACACTGGGCTCTGAGTCACACTTGCTTCACTGGGAACTGAGCTGGTTGAAGGGAGCAGTGAGTGTTGGGCACTGCCTTTCTGAGCAGCTAGGCTTTGCCAGTGTGTGGAGCAGCACAGCTGAGGTCTGGCCATCCAGCCCAAGTGCTGGTAGTGCCAGAGTGCCGTGGGTGGAGATTTATGGCATTCTTTGTTTATTTAGAATGTATTACGATGCTCACCAAAACCCTGCCCAGCGCTCCGAGTATCTTGGTGCAAGGAGCAATGATACAAATAAAAGAGTGAAATGTCTCCATCTCTGTCTGGCAGCCAGCAGATCTCAGCTCTTTTAGCAGGAAAGCTTTTATTCTTAAAGATAGTACTGCAAGCAGTATCAATTTTTCTTTTAATTATAATTTTTTTCTTTTTTTTTGCTTCCTTCCATGCAGTGACAAAGCCATAAATTTCTCCTTCTCTCATGCTGGCTTTTATTATTTATTGGTAGCATGTTAATTCCCAGAATCAGAACTCCAGTCGGGACCCTATTAATGTTGATTCTTTAAAGACTCACCATAAGAAAGG
Organism: Regulus satrapa; assembly: GCA_013396955.1. Classification (NCBI taxonomy): domain Eukaryota; kingdom Metazoa; phylum Chordata; class Aves; order Passeriformes; family Regulidae; genus Regulus; species Regulus satrapa. The sequence continues at coordinate 203,145 of VWZN01016568.1, forward strand.
AGGTCTCTGGAATACTGAGGAAGCCTGTTTTACACCCTGTCTTTGGACTTTGATTACATGCTGTTCTGGGATAGAATTTGAATGAAGGAAATTGCAAATTTCATAGTATGCTTTTGCACCAGGTGAAAACCCTCTTGCTTCAGATTTATCATCTGTATTGTCATGTATCTTCCAGTGTACACTCTTTTTCATCAGCCCTATCACTTAGATTTGTGTGGTCCCAGGGGAATCTTAGCACATTGGCTGCTTCACCTTGTAACTGCCTGGGAAACTTTTTAATTATGGAGCTTAAAAATGATGGTGCCCAAGTACAAGTGGAAAAACTCCCGAACTTGTATCCCAAACTCTTGTCTTTAGGCATTTATTATTTTGTGAATCACTCACCTGATCTTTGTGAAAGCTTTGTGACTTTCAAGCACTGAACACCTGAAATGCTATTGGGGTGGCAGGAAGTCAGGACTGGCTGCACAGAAAGCTCATAGGGATTAATTTAGTTATTTATCCCCTTCGTTCTCACTTTAATCTTCTTTTAGTAACCAAATTCAGTGAACAGCAGAGCTGCTTAAAGGTCTGCCTTGTTCTGAGCAGTTTCTTTTGAACTTTATTTTGTCTCTTAGGTGAAATAGGGATTAAATTTACAGCATGGTTTGTGAGCCATGCTTAGTTCAAATTACAGTAAATCATTAAATGTACTGCCATTGGCTTTAGAGGGGAAGCAAATGCTGCCCAATACTGGGACCATTAAACTTCCAGTAAATGGTAAATACAAAAAATAAATAAAAATGCATGAGAAACGGATTTTGGCTGAAAGAGTCTACCTTCATTACAAATGCTTTTTAGAACCTCTGAGACTGGTTTGCTCTCTTTGGAAGGAACATGGCTGTCTTGTTATGGCTAAACTTTGGGGTAGAAAAGAGGTACTGCTGTGCTAGGGGCAGGTGCCCCAGTGGGCAGGGCTGGGCACTCAGGATCACAGCACACAGCCAAAAACTGGCATTTCTAGCGCTATGATAGTTTAGCTTCAATAAGTTGTAGGAGTTTGAATTTATTCTCATTGAGTCACTGAAAAAGAGTATAATAGCTGTGTTGGGGAGGGAGGAAAAGATGTGCATCTACATTTGTTTATCTGAGTTGCTGTGGGTCATTTATTCATTGCTGGAGCACAGTGTGGCTCTTGCACATATTTATTTACTTGCTAATGAAAAAGCTACAGACTTTTGGAGGAAGGGCTGGGAACGCTGATTTGGTATCTGAATGCCTTCCATATTCATGCTGTGTGAAGGCAGATATTTCTTTATATCCCATTTTAAAATTCTAATCTGTGATGCTGTAGATGAGCTGTGGGATGGTGGCTGACATTTCAGCTCATTTCTTATCATTTTAGTTTTAATCAGAAGCTAGTGCTCAACTTTATATAAACACAGATAAATCAACTTCACTGGTCTCGTTGAGTGGTAATAAAGATTGTGATTTTTATTCTTTGTAGCATAAGATTTTGAACATTAAATTTTGACACAGTAAACTAATTTCTCAAGTATTCTTATCAAGAGTTATGCAGAGAAACATTCACTTATATCCAGGGTCATAGCTGCAGTTGACAGGAATCAAATATTTTTTGCCACTCAGGTTATATAGGTGAGTGACTGACCTCACAGAATTCAGTGATATTTTTTTAAGTGATTTTGCTGTCTCTGGCCTCTGATGTCACCAAGCTCCTTAGAAAAAGAAGAGAACTTCAAAAGGACTGTGCTGTATCAGAGCTCTCATTAAATTACTAAACCTTGTCCTTCTTACCCTATTTTCCAGATTGATTTCTAACTAATCTTTTAACAGCACACAGAATCTACAGGCCCCCTGCAAGAAGGGGGGCTATTACCATTTAATAATATTTTCTCAACAGAGATACAAAAGAAATGCCCTGCAGAGTTAATCACAAATATCCATTGAGAGTAAACATGCAGAATGTTACATCAACAGTGTTCCTACGTATGCAGCACTCCAAGCTCTGCTGCTATTAATAATATGTTGAGAAGGCATGGGTGTGTAAAGGAATGAAGATGTTCAATGCATATATATATATATATTTATATGTACCCACCAACTGTATAACCTACATGTTAGACTTTACACAGCACCATATCAGTTTCATTCTACTGCTGCCTGCAGGACTTCCCTGGACTTAATTACATCCTGGAAGATCTTCGCAGCATCAAACGGTTAGATGCATTATTAAAAAGAAGAGCTTGGCAATGGCACAAGCTACATTCAGGAGTGCTAACTGTAAAATGCTCGCTGATGACTTGTTTTTGTCAAGCTTGTTTGCCATGTCTGCACCCCAAACCATCCTAGCTGCAGGTGGAAATACAGTTAGGTCATCAGAGGGAGGATGGATGTGTAGCCACCTGAAATTTATTTAGATAATAAACAGTTCCAGTACAGAAAATAATCCTTAAAAGCTGAGTCCTGGGGATTTCTTCAGAAGAGAACTTGCTTTTGCCCCTAGGAACAAACCAATTTGCTTGAGAGAGCTGGTGAGCAAGCCGCCTGCTGCTAGCTGCGAAAGGAGCAGTGCTGTGAATCACTGCAAAGAGTAAAACCCTGAAAGAAATTACATTTTTACAATTCTAAGCTGGGTTACTAGTATTACCTGGGTTACCTGTATTACTTTGGTTGCTTTTAGTGCTACAGAGCTTCTTTTTCCCCATCCTCTACCTCCCTATTTTATTTTCTATCCAACAAGACTCCTGCCTATGGAGGAGAGAAGATTCACAGTAATGAAAGCACACCCCTTGCTTCACACCTGGTCTGCTGGGCTTTTTTTGGCCTTCACAGTTTTATAAACAACCATGCAGGAGCTCAGCTTTAGGTGTGTCCTATATAGAGCTTTAGGTGTATCCTGTATAGAGCTCTGGGTGTGTCTGCTTTACAGACAGGTGCAGCTCTGGCAGTCTCATGGGGCTGCAGCCAGTCCTAGTTTATTTTTGAGTGCTTTTACTGGTGAGATGAATTACCTGTGTTTGGCTTCTGTTCTTCTGGTGGAAGGGAAAGGTTCGTAATGATGCTGCCCTGGAGAGTCAGATCCCAGTGTGGGGTGTTGGAGCCAGTGTTTGGCTTCAAGGCTGGAGAGAGGGGCTTTTGAAATCATCCTTCTGCCTCCCTGCGCTCCTGGCTGGCCACCATTTCCCCTGTTGTTCAGCATTCATCAAAACACGATGCTTGAAGAACGGATTTGCTGTGCTCTGCAGGAGCCTCTTGCAGTGCTCGCTTCAACAGGGAAGAACAGCAGTGTCCCACTCAGGCTCAGCATGGGAGAGTGCTTGGGCTAGATCTGTCTGGGTGTGAGGGTGAACCTTTACTTGACACCTCAGTGCCTATACTTGATGCAGATGAAATGTGTGTGTGTGTCTATATATATATATATATGTGTGTGTGTGTGTGAGTGTGTATGAGTATTGTGTACTTGTGTGTGTACTCCTTTTCTCATATGTACACATACATATACAAATATACTCAAGAGTACATATACCTTCCACTTCCTCAGTTTGGAGTGATAAAAGTACTCTTTATATACCTGGGTATTTGCATTGCCTACACGTGTCTGTAAAACCAGCAAGAGCAGGACGCAGGTCTCTCTTCCGGGGCACTGTTCTTCTTGCAGGAACCCCAAGTTTACCTATTTGCTTTGCAGGTCCCAGGGTGCTAACTTGAGATGGTATCACTTTCTGGGCAATTTGAAATGCAAATATGAGTCAGAAATTTGAAGTGTATGCTTCTGGGCAGGAGACAGGATGCCAAAACCAACATTTATCCATTAAAATCAATCTTAATTACAACAAAGCTAAGTATTCTGATTTGACCACAAGATTGGCTTTGAGTTTCCTTTTTATTATTTATTTTTTGCCAGTTCATGTCTTTCTGGTGAGCGACATTCATACTTAACTTTTCTTTTTCTTTTTAGAAAAACTGATTTCTGATTTTTTTTTTTTTTGTGAGGTGGAGGGATTTAGTTTTTCTCAAAATGGAAATACAGAATCAATAATTTTTTTCCCTCCTTTCCTCCCTCCTTTCTTTCCTTCTTTTCTATTTGTTTTTAGCTTCTTGCTGCAGTCCTATCCTCCCCCTTTTTTTTGTCCAGAAGTAATGGCTTTTTTCAGAGCCCTCTGCCCGCTTGAAAGGCTGTATTTACCAGCTTGACCAGATTCCTCATGTAATCACCGCAGATGTCATACACCACCTTTCTCCTCCCTGGGTCTGAGGCTATATGGTGATTTAAATGGGTTTAACGACAACTTCAGCATTAATAACAACAACGTTCATTTATTTCTATTGCTTCCGACAGGTTATGCAGATGTTGCAGTTATTGTAACGTTGTGCACTTCAAATATCAGATGTACTTTGATATTTTCACAAGATGTGTTTTGCCTAATTATTTCATCCCTGTTTAATTCAGGTTGTCCTTGACGTCAGGGCAGTGCAGGGCACATGTGATATGGATTCCTGAGAAGGGATTTAAATTCCGGGGCTTGTTGGGGCTTGCAGAAGCAGCTCCTTCTTGCCTCAGACCTCAACCAGCAGCATCTGCTGTCCGTGTCCTGGCTGGGTCGGGGTCCTTGGCTTCTGCTCCACCTCAGCTCTTCCTGGCCTTGACTGGGTGGTGGCTCTAGATTTCCCCGAAAGCCACAGGTGACCCCAGGCAGTGCCATGCCAGCCCCCTCCGTACGCTCCTGAGGTGAATCTTCAGCTTGAAATGCTGGAGGATTTCCCTTGAAAGGGTTTGAGAAAGGGAAAATATTGTGAACAGAGGAAAAAAGTGGTTCTTCTTAGAGATACAGTACATTAACTGCACTCAGGAGTTGGGCCATGTTGCTTTTATTGTGTTAGTTGGGTTTTTCTTATTCTAGCAAGCACAGTGGCGTTAAAGTTAATTAAATTTCTCAATTTCCATTTCCTTAAATTCCTGGGGCTTTGTTATTGTTTTTATTTATTTATTTAGTATTTATTATTTGTATTTTAAATTAGAGCAAAAGATTTATTTAAAATGTCTGCAAAAAAAGCAAAGAATAGAAAATAAAATTAAAATGTGATGGAGGTAGAAATTAAGAAATGAAGCTATTTAAATGAAGGAAAAAAGTGGGCTTCTGTTTTTTTAAAAAATTGTTATTATTTGAAGGGCATCACCTTTTAAGTACTTCAAGTGGAAGTAGGCACAATGTATTTTAAAATCCCTCAACTTTCTCCTTTTTGTCGTTGCTGTTTTATGCATCCAGCTGTGCTCACAGCAAGTTTTTCTGTAGGAGTAAAGTCAGCGTGGAAAGTCTCAACACAGGGCAGCATGGTTTTTTGTTGTTCCCCAGCACACCTCCTGCATATAAACCAGACTTTGAGTTATTTGGTAATTTCAGGGCTGGGGAACAAAACAATTGCAGCCAGAAAATTATTTTCTAATTGTACTGTACTGAACTTGCAGAGGAGAGATTATATCCAAGGCAGTTCCTCCTGTGAGCTTTCTGTAACCTCTGTTTGTGTGTTTGGCCACCTTTTGGTGTAAACATTGGTGCCACAGTGAGGAAGAGCCTTTCCAAAGCTCTGTCCTGGCATTACTGGCAAGGTTCTTCGACAAAAGAGCACAGAAAATCCCTTATGCTGATCACTGGTGCTGATGTTGCCCTGAAAAAGAGGCTGGTGCACGCCTTTGATGCCAAGCAGGCAAGTAATTATGCATGAGGCCTTAAAAGGTTTGGAAATTTAGGTGTTTTGCTAATTCTGTATAGAAACTATTAATAAAGAGAGCAATCCTGGGCTGAATCTTAACAAGGTCTTGGGGTGGTTGGTGGCTCAGTTTCAGTTGAAGTCTGTACATTGTTGTGTGGTTGGTAGGCTGTGCTCCTTAAGTTGCTCTTGAACTGAAGGAGATGAAGGTGGTTATGTGCAGATACCTCGTTTTACAAGGATGGAAAATTGTCCAAATCATACTTACTGAGTTTGTTGCTTTTTTGGTCAAGCTGAAGCACCATGTATCTTTTTTAAAAGGCTGAAATTACTCAGAATAACTAGATTTGTAGTTTTGAAAGTCGGTTGTAAAGTAATTTTGTGATCATTTTGCTGACTGAGACAGCAGCATGTTATATTTCTGCTCCTTTTGTCCCTTAAGACCTTCATAAAATGAGATCTTCTACCTCATGAACCCGTCAAAATGACTGCATTCTAAAGTAAATATGAAGGCATCAGTGAACATAATTTTCTTTGAGTTCAGTCCTGGTCTAATGGCTCTGACAGAACATCCAGTTAATTTTGCTCTAGGCTACTGCTGCAATCTATCCTAAGGAAATTACTGAGGATGATCAGATTTCTTTGTTTGTGAGAGGTGAGTGCTGCTGAGTTGCCTGTTTGCTGGTGCAGCTTTCCAGAGAGGGGTTGTCTTTCCAGGGAGTGTGCACAGGAGCAGGGATGCACAGATGGAGAGTTCCTCCATGGGGAGGAATGCCTCGTGTCCTCCAGCCGGGCTGGCACTGCAGTTGGCTTTAGTAGGGCATTGGTTCTCTAAATGTGCTTTCACTGGCCTGCAGTAGGGGCAATGCCTCAAAGACCTCCTTGAGTAGCTGGGTGGCTGTTCTCTCCTTGCCCTGCCAAAAATTTACTCATCCTTCCTGTTCCCAGCTGACAAGCACAGCACAATGCTTTCCCTGCATTTCCCTGCCCCTGGATGACAGTCAGGCATTAACCATGAAGCTACTTGGGCTGACCATATTTACTGGCCCAGAGGCTCATCTGTTGCATGGTGGAAAGTCATTGCATTCTGTACACCAGCATGGGCCAGCAGAGAATCTGATGAGGAGCTCTTGGCCCAAAAAATTTATGCACCTCACAGTTAGGTGAGTTCTTTTGCATATAAATGTTGGCAAATGGATGGCTGGATTTGCCATCTTGTACTCAGTCCACAGGGTCTTGCCCTGAGTAGCAGTTGAGTGCTCTTGGATGGTGGTCCAGCTGTTTGAAGTTTACTGTTTCCTTCAGAAAAAAACAACTTAATGCAGAGGAGAAATAGGGAGAAAGTCACTTGTCTTTATAAAGAAAAGAAGATACTGAGAGTGTGTGCACAACAGAAGTAAGCAAAGTTGAATATCACAGAATGGCTTGGTTTAGAAGGGACAGTAAAGATCATCTAGTTCCACTCCCTCTGCCCTGGGCAGGCACACCTTCCAGTAGACCATGTTAATCAGGTCCCCTTCCAACCTGGCCGTGAACACTTCCAGGCATGGGCATCTGCCTCTTCTCTGGGCAGTCTGTGTAAATGCTTCACTACCCTCACAGTAAGAATGTTTTTTCCTAATATCTAATCTAAATCTACCTTCTTTCTGCTTGAAGCCATTCCCCCTTAGCCTGTCAATACATACCCTTTTAAAAATCAGCTTCAGGTAGTGGAAGGGAAACAAGAAATAAAGCAATATAATTTCCCTTGCTAACTGGGAGCAGGGCTCTTGCAACAAATCCTGACTGAGGCAAATTCTCCTCCTTTTCACTTTAATGCAGCAAAACACACAGCCTTTTCTCTCTTCCCAAATTGGTCCTCCTGCATGAGCCCTGAGTTTGTAGAGTAAGGAGCATAAATACATAAAAATAGTCTGTGTTGGTAGTTTTCAAAGCAGTCTGTTTAGAATCAAAAATAATATTCTGAACAAATTGGTACAGGGACTGTGATCTGGAACTACTGTACTCTTGCATTCTAAAAGCAGTAATTTTGGACTTCAAGTCTCAATTTACTCTTAAAAGAAAAAGGTTGTTTAACCTTAAAAGGAATAAAGTGGAGCACAAGTTTACTACCTAGCTTTTAATATCTTTGCAAAAGACACATGTTTTGCAATAATGTCAGTGTTTTAAAGTTTTGTTTTATCATAAGATAGGCTTTTTGAGTAAATTGTTTAATCAGAAATGTTGGCAGTAAACCACAGTTTTCATTTTCTCCAAAATAGCTTCGGTTGTTGTTTTTTTTACACAGAATATTTATGGAAAATCTTCCTATTTTATGTTTTCTGTGGAGAGAAGTTTATAACTGGTTCAGTAAACTGTTTCATGCTTTTGCTACTGATATCACTGCACTTTTAAACGTTGAACTTGAAAATCCGTAGTCATTCCTTGGAGGAGGTAGTTTTCCATCTTCCCCACTGCACTAAGCCTAAGGAAGGCGAGCACAGATCCGGCTGTGCCATTCCCAAGTTTACTCAAGGGTGATGCTCCTGGGCGCTGGTCTGAGCCAGTCGAGCTTTTCTGGGCTGTTGACTTTATTCATCTCCCTGCATATCCACAGGGCAAGCATTTAGCCAGGAATGTGTCCCGTTTTAGAGACTGACAAAGCCCTCCACCGCCTACCCTTCCCCTCCGTGTTTACTGCCTCAGTCGGTAGGTGATGGTTTGCATCACAATCACCCAACCAGTTCTCCTAGAGCTGAGAGACTTTGAGACTATTGAGGTATTCATTTGTTGCTGCAGCCAGTTGTTAGGCAGGGTTTGCAGACAGTCCTCAAAGTTGGGAAACACTCAGAAGATGCCAAACGCTGATTTCCAGCCCTCCCTATAGGATCACAGACTGAAATTTGGGTTGTGCTGCCCAGCCAGGTATTTCAATCCTCTTAGTCAAAGACAATATCCCCCATTTAAACTCTGCCTGGTATGGCGAATTCTTGCATAGGTATCTTTCTTTTTATCTCAAAAAAACCCCAACCTCTTCTGAAATTAGTGTTGCCTTCTCTGAAATAAGATGCTTCAATGGGAGTACTTGAGTTACTGGTTTCTGTGTTGATGAGACCCAATGAGGAAACCCTGAAATATGCCAGTGAAAAAGTTAGCAGAAATTATAAATTTAGATATTTTGCTCATTGTCTTAGTGAGCTTTTGAAACCTTTCTACTGATTTACTTTCTGCTTCCGAATTTTATACTTCCGTTATATTTCTCAAAATCAGTAATGCAAAGGAAAGCATTGCTAGAAAAAGAGAAAACGTGGGGTTTTGATTTTTAATTTTTTTAAAATATTTTTTAAAATTATTATTATATTTACTAACTCTCCTTTTTTTCTTTTCTTTCTCATCCATTACAGGATAGGAACTGAAATGACCAATAATTAATGAAATTTTAAAAATCTCCTTTAAATAAAATGAAAGTTTAATTGTTCATTGCCCCTGGGGAGTATTTTTGAACGTCTGTGGCTAATTCTTGTTGATTTCAGGATGGAATAGGAACCTAAACACCTTTTAAAATTCTGGCAGTGCTTAGGGCACTTTATAAAGTCAGTGGGATTTGTGTGCTTATGTCAATGAAGGACTTTTGAAAATCATATTATTCACACTCAGAGGCAAATCTACCACTGGAAGCTGTGGCAATTTGTTTTTTTCAAGTTGCCTAGGCATTGCTGATAATGTGAAATGATTGCAGGTTTCCTATATACAACTTAAAGTCCACTTCCTTTGGCCCAGGATCATTTTCACTGCCTTTACTGTTTCATAGTAGAAACTATGAAGCCCTTCATATTTCTCAAAGTAAGACAGCACACAAGAAGCTGTGCTTCCTGAAGTGATAGAGAAATCTTAATTACAAAGACTGAGGAGAAGAAAAGCATTCTGCAGTTAATACAGCATGTTTTATCACTCCTTAGGCAAGCAGGCAGATCAATTCTTATCTGACTTTCAAAAAAAAAAATTCACACTCAGGGATCCAAGGCTCTTCTGTGGGGCTGATTGCAATCTGCTTGCTGGGAAGGGCTAAACCCACCTCCGGCTTGGATACTGCTGACTGTCCATGTCCAGGTACATGTCTGTAAAGCCTTGCATGCAGAAAAATCTTTGATTTCAGTTTCAGGTGAAGCTGTGATCTTGACACACATTTTTTCCAACCCTTTAAAAAAATATTTTTGGTTTGTGTTGTGGCTTTGGTTTTTTGTTTGTTTTTGGTTGGTTGGCTGTGTGTTGTTTTTTTTGTATTGTTTTTTAAATTTTTGTTTGCATAAACCCATACATTTGAGGCAGGAGCAGCAGTAAATCTCATAGCGATGGGTTTTAGAAGGGTTTCCTTGGAGAAATGCTGGATGAACTTTTTTAAAGGCAAGATGGTGCCTCATAGCAGGAATGTTTTCTGCTGAAGAGTTACATTGGGTGAAAATAACTCTTCCCTTAACAATCCTCATCTATCCTTTCCTGTCTGCTTTCTGCCAGCTTTCATTGCTGCTGATGGGGTCCAGCCAGAAAAACCATTAAAGATAGGCTGGATGCGAGATGGGTCTTTTGAAAATCTGCCTCTAATGTTAGAGCAATCAAAAAAAATACAGCTGAGTATTTCCTTGATTCTTACCTGGAATCACAGCCTCAGTGTGGCAACAATTTTAAACTTACTAGAAGGTTCTGAGTGCCAGTAAAAATATTTCTGAAGTATTGCTTTCCTGGGATAGAGGTGTGTAGATGAGATACTGCCCTTGGCTTCATGTGTTGTATCCAGAGGGGTCTGAAATTTCCTGGTGGTTTGTGATTAAAAGTAATCTATAATAATAAATGCTGGAAGAAGCTGAAATAAAAAGTGAAAAAAAAATCAACCTAGGGAGCCTGTTTTGGTTCTAGGAGTATTTAAACAATCGTTAGACCTTAAATATTGGAATTAAGTGTTTGTTTTCTGAATGCTGCTGCCAGCTAGCATGCTTTGGGATGCTACAGAAAAGCTGAAGGATTCACCTGCTAAATTTAGCTTTTCTCCGCTCAAATTTTTTTTTTTTTTTTGTTTTTTTTTTTTGCTTCTTTCTCAAAGCATTTCTGAGCAGGTTTTCCTGCCTTAAAATACAGGGTGATGTAGAAGATGTAACATAACCATCCTAAACAAACATACACACTTATCCCCCCTCTCACCAGCTTTATTTACAGAGATCCTCCAGACCTCTCCAAGCCCCTGCACGACTTTTCTTCAAAGGGGAAAACTTTCAGAGACTTAAATACTTACTTTGAAACGGTTGTAAAGATTGCAGCTTCTGGAGCAAAGCCTAGCTTTTGCAGGAGTCTGTTGGCCAGGTGTGAGAATCTACGGGCTGCTGGCCAGTATCAACCCCATACATCAGGTCTGCGGGCCAGTGTAAACCCAATAAAGTATCTTTGAGGTCTTGTAGCTTTGAAGTTTGGGGAAGGAGTCTTGCCAGCCCCAAAGAAGGGGGCTCTGAAGTTGGAAACAACCATAATTAGTTTAGGAAGGATTTGCTGGCTTGATGTTTCGCTGTGGCATGCTGCAAACATCTCTGCAAAGAGGCTGTTCGCTTCTGCACTGAGATTCCTGATTTTCCTCCTAACTATTCCTAAGTCTCAAGTAATTGTTCGATGAGCATTTTTTATTGCATTTCTGGTTTATATCCCAGATTGTCTGGTGATAGCAATCTTGATTTTCTATGAAATATCAATTGATAGTATAAATGTGTTTTTAAGTAGCAAAATGCTGTTGAGTTTAATGTGAAAATGAAGCCATATTGGCAGAGGCTAAATTGCATGGTGGATTTAGAGAACAGACTGGATGCCTCTTCCAGCGTGAATTGATCCCAAGGTGATGTGAATTCCTGAGGGTGGTTATTGCCTTTATTGCTGAGGTGGGTGATGAGGTCACATCATCTGTGTTGCCCTGGGAGCCAAGGATAATGCGTCCCTTGGGAGCTGGCTTCAATTCTTATTTTCCTACTATAAAGCTCCCCATCTGAGCATGGACTCAAGATCTTTCCTCAGATGGGATAGGTGTGGTTTTAGCTTTCTACAGCAGGGAACATTTTAAATCCATCTGTTAGTTTTGATGTACTGGTACCTTCCCTGTAGCAGCAAGAGCTTTACTGAGGGCGGTTGCTTTTGACCTTTCCAAAGATTCTTCTGGTTGTCATTAGTCTGTCTGGGTGAACGGAGGAGATGGCGGCCTTGGCAGATCCCTAGCTGTGCTTCCTGCTCCGTTTGCAGAGATGCATGCACCAAAGTGGATTTTCATTTTTGCTGTTCAACTTTCATGGCACTGTACTCCCCAAGTGCTGATACAGTAAATCTTTGCTTAGGTCTGTAGTTTTCTGAACTTATGTGTGATGCATCATCAGGATGGTGCTAAAGCAATCTGTAAAAAGATGCTTGCTGTGCAGGTAAGCATTTCTTATTTGTCTTCACTATCAAATGAAGTGCAATATTTTCATATATTTTGCATTTATCCAGCTATCTTGGTGCTTAAGTGATGCAATTCAACTTTCATTTTTTACTTACTTAGAAGTAATACAGCTCTTTATTTTAAATACGGTCCTCTTTTGTGAGTAATTTGAGGATCAATTGGTCCTGTTCTTATTACTGTCTAGTTTTCTATGAAGAGAGCTGGACATCCAAATTTTGGCATGTATCAGGTTTGAAGCTGCTTCACTTTCACATAGTAGATGATGATGGTTCTGTCAGACAAACCCTGTTAAAACTTGTTCATTGCTCAAAATGGAAACATGAACAGCTGCTCGTTGCTTGCCTGTCTTGACTAATTTTTAGGGATGAGTTTGTTCTCATTTAGTAGCAGTTGTATGATAGCTGTCAAAATGTCTGATTATTTATAATTCATAATAATAATTATTTATTAATTGTACTACAGTGTTTAATTCATGTTTCTAAATGGCCTGACATTGCTCCTGAAGTGTCAACAGAATAACTTGCAACTGATGAGGAAGTACTATTACTCTGAAGTAGAAATTTAAGCATCCCTAGATATAGGAGGAGCCTTTTATTATCTGCTTGTATATTTTGACACTCTTTGCTGTCACAGCTGATCACCTCACAAATTTTTGATGCGGAATTCTTCCCATTCTGTTGTCTTGGCTTCTGCTCCAGCTTTCCACCTGGGGCAAGGTGATACGTGGAGTCATGTAGGTACCCTGGCTCCCTTCCTATTTGGCTGTGCCCCCCGAGCCATGGAAATTGTGTCTGTCATTGTAACATTAGTGTAATGTGTGCTGGTGATGGAAAGTGTGCTTGTGAAGTGATACAAGAGTCCTCCACAATTTATAGGCTAATTATTTGAGTTGGATGAGCAGAAATTGAGGACTTGTTCCCCTCCCAAGGCTTGGGGTATCATGAGAAAAAATGTGATGGTAAAAGAGTCTCTTGGTCTGCCCTTCCTCAACAACTAGCTAATGAAACAGTTAAAAATGCTGATACCTTCTTGTCAATGGCTCAGTCCCCTTGGCTTTCTAGGAGGCTTTTTGCTGGTGCCAGAAAGTGATGCTCATATCCCTGAGCCTCTCCCCTGTAAGACATCTAGTCATAGTTGTCTATGTGTAAAAAAGTTTATCTCCCAGTTAAATGTTCTACCTGGTGGATCTGATGATTTTTAATTTTTTTTTTTTTTTAAATTCCATTCATTTACTAATACTAAAAAAAAAAGAGCCAGACAGGGGTTTCCTAGTAGCATGATGGGTTTTTGTTTGCATTGCTCGTGAAAATAAGTGAAAAGCCACTTAAGCAGGACTCAAGTCTCCTTGTAGAGTAGAGGTCCTATTTGGATCTCTTCACACAGTCTTGCAATAAAATAATTTTATGTTTTCCTTTAGATGTTTTTGTTCCTACATGTGAACAAGATGAATGGGTCATTAAGATTTCAGCTGCCCTTTCAGTCTCTGAGAAAAGGAGCAAATTATGGAGATATTGGAGGGAACTGCTACGTTTGGCTATCTGCTGAACTGTTGAGTCAAACCTCACAGAGGAGCTTGTTGATAACCTCCTCCCTTTGCTGGGAAAACAGCTTTGCTGATGTTTAGGGTATGCACGAAACTCTATTCCGAGATCCAGGAGGATAGGGAGGAAGTGAGGGGTAGAGAAAGCTTGTTCCCTGGGCCAGTCAGCTTAATAGCTGGCTCATGGTGCTGTGTGAGTGAGCAGTCTTGGTGAAGGAGGATCAAAGGAACAAGATTTTAAGGTCACTGCTGCTGTATCAGCTCCAAGCAACAGCCTTGGCACTGAGCAAAGGACTTCTGTTTTCAGGGCCACCTGGGAAATAGCACTGTATTGTTTTCCCCTCCTAGTGGTGACAGAGCTAGTGGGTCCTGGTAGGGGCTTAAATAAACCCTTTCCTGGTCTGGAGATCAGAAAGGTTGTGGAATTTCTCATTTAAACTTGATTGCTCTAGCCTGCGGTTTGAAGGGAGTTTTTCTCTGTTGAACATAATTGTAATTCCATAAATTTTAAGCTCAGATAACTAAGGCTGAGTTGTAGAAGTCGGCTTTTTAGTATCTTAAGCAAGAATAATTTGTATCCAGAGAGAAAAGAGAAATGCAGGTATTTAGGTGAGATACAAGTGAAATAATGATTGTGCTATGCTGGGCAATTTATCTAAAGGCTTTTTACCTTTGAGCCATACATGGACTGACACCCCTGTGGATTCCAGGCTGACCTCTTTGGTGGGTGCTTGAGATGACATGCAAGGAAGGAATGTTCACTTGATAATTCTGAAGTTTTAGAGTCCCAAGTGTGCATAGCTGAGGCATCATTATGATAAGAATCTTGAAAATTTAAGAAGCACTAAGTGGTGTATTTGTATGAGAGGAGTGACTTTAAACATTCACTTTTAAGGCAAAATTATTTCCAGAATTTATCTTCTTGACCTGCTGTGTAACTATAACACATAGCTCTAAATATAACATTTCTATAAATGACCATTCCTATTGCCAGTAAAGGTCTTATGCAGTGCATTGCCCTGACACCTGACTTGCTAGAAGTACAGGTTTTTATTAATGGGCAGATGAAGTTGCTGTTGCATTGCTTCTTGTGGTCATTGCCTCCTGGAGTATAAATACACATAATAATGTTTAACGTGACACATGCTGTTTCACCATATTGACATTTCCATTCTAATGCACTATACCTGTCTGGTGAGGCTACCTTTAATGTGCACCACGAGCATAAAAATCATCAGCAGAAAAGAAAAACAACCCACTTGAAGAAATGATAGCTCATTTAGTATTGTATTACTTCTGGGAAAGTTTTATGTGTGAACAAATGCTGCAGTTTTTCAGAGCGTGCTCCAAACCTCAAAATGAGTTGCGCAACCAGAGTAATAAAATGGTGATTGGGCCATGGGAAAGGTGCTGTGTCTCCCAGAGGGAAAATTGCTCCTTCTTACTCATTTAGCCTATGGCTGTTCTAAAGGAGTTGCAGTCACAGAGTACTGAAGTTGAATTATGCACAGCCCCCACTTAGGTGACTCTCCATCTGTATTAAATTGAATGGAATATCTTCTGCCTTAGCTATGAAGGGAGGAGAGGGAAAGTGTCTGGAAATACCAGGGGAACAGTGCTAGAAAGGACCAGGGGGCTTGGGGAATAGGACTTCCAACACAAAGAAGTGCAGTAGAGTCTATTGTTTTCATCAGGGAGCAGAGCTCATTTTGTTGTTGCTTTTTATTTTGCTGTAAAATTTGAGAAGAGAGATTGGAGAACCAGTGAGATTTTCCTTTTTTAGTATCCCTGAAGACTACTGGGAGAGTTCATACTTACAACACAAAATTTAATAGACTACTATTGCATAAGGTAAAAATACCATCCTTAGATATCTTGGAGAAATAAAATTGTATGTCAGGGTATTTCTTCGTGCTGAGCATCTCTTTCCCCCTCTGCCCTGTGGGTACTGCTTGTGTGCTGCAGTACCAAGATCAGCTGGGACTTCATTTTGCCTAAATCCTTCACATCTTCCTATGGAGCTCCAGCAAAGTAAATCCATAAGTTTTNGCTTTGGCAAGAGTAAATAAGAAGTGACATGGTTGGCAGGAGCGGCTCTGAATTGGCCCTTGTCTCCCATTGTGTCCTTTGCCAATTAAAGGTCATTCACAGGGCACAGCAGTGGGGACGTAGGGGATAAGCCTATTGTCTGCACATTAATGTTCACTGAGATCAGAAGTGGCTAAAAAATTCGGGGGCTAAACCCGGTTTTTGTATGTTGGCAGGGTGATGCTGGGAAAGAGGCACATGAGCATTCCTGCCCAAGGATCCACTGCTGTCACCACCACCCAACACCACTTGATTTTTCCCCAAGCTGCTGCTGGCTGTGTTACCTTCCTCTGTGTCTTGTAGGCTCTTTGGGACAGGCACTCCAGCTTCTTGTTGGTGTCACTATGCAGATGGGATGCTGAAGGTGCTGACATGGTAAGAGCAGACCCACTCCCCAAGAGCGCGTGGCTCCACTGCTTTCTTCCTGTACAGCATTTCTTTGGAGGATGTCAGGGCTTTGAAGGCAGTCATGGTTTGAAGGTTGTGACACTCCTGGTGGATGACCTATTAGGGTCTCTGTTTTTGATGTGGCAGAACCAAGTGGAGAGATTTTTTTGCTTCAGCACATTGAAATCTCTACTGAGTTTTGGTAGATGGCAAGAGCTTTAAAAGGTGGTGTGGAGCAAGTGATGCCCAGTGAAAATAATCAGTTGTGAATGGAGAATTATGGGCTGGCAGGACCAGTTCTGTTGGGGGCGTTTCTCACATGTTTTAGTGGTTTACTTTCTGTCAGGTTCTTGTATTTTCAGTATCTTAGAAAGCAAATAGTGAAAACTCTGTTCCTCCACTGCCTTTTTGGAGGCTTAATATATTAAGAGAATGGAAATGAGCCGCTAAAGTACAGTCACTTCCATGCCATATATCTTTGTCCATAAATTACCACTGGTGAAGGCAAAAGGCTAAAGTGGGGTTTGACAGGGAGGGATGATGGGTCTGAGACTGGAATTAGGAGTTTTCTTAAACAGAATGGAATTAGCTAGCAGGCCTCCCTTTGAGCTTGCAGAATGGGTTAACTCTGACCATAGTGCTTCCATGGGTTATTGTCAGGCTCAGGTGTGATCCTTTGAATTTGTAGCTGAGACGAAGAAGTAATGGTGTAAATGTGCCAAGGCAGCAGGATTAATAACAGGTGTTAAACCGTATTTCAGGAGATGTCACTACTCGGAAAACATACATCTCCAGCCTCTTCAGCCCTGCTTTGTTTTGTAGGGGTTTTATTTCATGTTGGGCATGACAATTTGATAGTGGATTTTCTTCACCTTATGTTCTCTAGGCAACTTCTTGATGTGGCTGTCATATCTTGTTATCTTTTTTACCATGAATCTCATGGTTTATTTATTTATTTTTAAAAAAATTCTGGTGCAGCTCCTGGAATTGGAATATTTAGTACTGATTTCACCATTCATTAAACAAATAATTTTCAGCAATAATATTTAGCACCCGATGTCAGCAAAGGTGCACTGAAGTCTTTAGAAAGATATGATGATGAGTCCCTCTTGTTCTCCGAGTACTGCCCAGAGGACTGAAGGAGGCCAAGAACTGAAGATGCTCTTTATCCACAGGTTTCTGGTGCATTTTTATTGTTGTCTAATCAGTGTTTCTTTGGAGAGACAGGATGAGCTGATGAGGCACCTGTAAAAGTTAATGTCAGGGTGACTTTTTCTTCCAGGTCTGAGTAGCATCCCAAGGTGAAAGCCTGGTTCCTTTGAAAGGATTGCCAAATTCACATTGACTGGAGACAGTCAGGGTAGCACAAGCAGGTTTTATTGCACTGCTTGCAGCTACAGCATTATAGTGATTGGCAAAGAGACACCACAGGTACAATTGACTTTGGCTGCTGCAGTAGGAAGTGCATGGTTTAATAAAATGAATGCCTAAATGCAAGGAAAGATAACCAGTGTAATCATCCTATGCAGGAGTCCTTGGTGTTTTTTGCTATAAGTGTATGTCATGGCCAGGGTTTTGGCAGAGCTCATCCAGCAGGCAGTGAAGCCTGCAGGAGGTTAAACCCTTGCCAGCCCCTCCAGCTGATGGTCCCAAACATGAGGACGAGGGAGTAGAGCTAGATCTGTCCCTCACTGGGTATTGGTTCCTCCTCCCCTTGCCCAGGAGTGCCGTCCTTCTGATTTATGGTACCCGCCTTTGGTTTCAGCATCAGCATTGCTTGTGTCTGCTGTCTTAATTTCTCATGCCTGACAACCTTCATGGGTGAGCTGGCTTTCCACTCCTTGATCCAGAACACTTCTCAGTTTATTGCTCACACAACAGAGTCTTTTAATTGAATTTATATTTGTTTGGATAGCACTTGTCAGTGTGGCATGAATCTTCATCAGGTTCAATTGTCTTTCACTGAGCTCCTATGTAATCCCCACAGTAAGTGCTCCAAAACTGGAATGCTTGTTCCCCCTTGAGGGGAAAGGAGGCTGCTTTGGGGCATGGCTATCTTTTTCCAATGCCCATCCAGTGCCTTGCACCGTCAAGCTTTTGTCCCATACTGGAGACCATTTATAAGGTTGTGATTCTTACATTTTTTTAAAATACAAATTGAATATTTATTTAAGATAATTGACACTGTGCTAATTTTTAATATGAAGATGAACAGCATTTTAATACAGGTGGAGAGATATGCCAAGGCATCATGATGGAAAGAAACCCTGAGAGGAATGGTGTTGTGTGGTTAGATGCTTCCCCTTTGCACGTTGGAGGGCCAAAGTCTTCTGTGGAATAAGCAGCTGCCCTTTTTCAGAGTCTGGGTTGAAAGGCCCTAAGACCTTGAGAATTACTGACACAGGAAACACGTTAACAGTACTGGAAAAGGGATAAAAGAAACAGTACAGTAGTAATTCAGTTAACAATATGTTCGAAAGAACGCATTCATAACTCTTCCTACTTGGGGACACAATTTGCTTGCTGTATTATGCCAGTAGAGATAACTCCTAATTCCTTTCGTATCCTGTTTTTGAATCATTTTGTTAAACAAAGGCCTTTGAGTCCTCCTTTGTTGCTGAGAACAAATGGTGAGATTTTGGGGACTGTAGCTACTTTTGTTATTCACAAATTCCAGAGCCTTTCAAAATTCTTCATCATTCACATTCTGGGCTTCACCACACAATCATTCATTATGTCAGCAGCTGCCCGGGGAGTCTCACTTCAGCTCATTCAGCCAAATAATAAGCACTGGGACAACTGCTTCTGCATTAAAATAATAATAAAATAATAAATAGAGATTCTTGCATGTGAAGAACAATGTTTTCAATGAAATCTGCTTTTTGACACATCCCTGTGTTGAAGTCAGTGATTGGTTTTGCTCAGTGTCTTTTTTGGAATGAACCCGGCCATTTGGGAAATGATATTTTTGATACAACCAAACAGTTCAGTTCTGCCCAGTTTTTGCTGTTTTTAAATAAGTTGTGTTTCTCAGATACCTCTTTTGTATTCCGTTCATTTGACAGGAGGATTTGGGATGTTCACCTGCCATGCCTTTGCAGGTGTATTAGCATATATGTGTATAGCTGTGGAGATAACACAGCCCAGCAAGCACGAAGTGGTTATTTGTGGTATGGAAGCAGGATTGAAAATGAGGGACCAGCAGTGAATGTGCATCTTCTAGTACAACTATTCTGTTTTTTCAAATGACTGCATCCAAGAGCCTAATAATAATATTAGTGTGGGGCTTCATTCTTTCTCTTCAGATAGGATAAGGAATGTAATTTTCAGAGAGAGGCAGGATTATTCCTTCCATTTCCTGTGCAAACAGGGTGCTAGGTGGCTTCCCGTGCAGTATGCAAATATCAGTGTCCCATCGTGCAAGGTATCCGTGCTGCAATCTGCCTGGTAGCATATTAATGCAGGATGGTTTTATCCAGATGTCATTCTGTCCTGAAATCTGAAGTGATACACCCTGCCTGTGCCATTGCCTCATTCATCTGAGTGAAATTCGCATGCTGATTCAGCTGAGCGAAGGGAAGCCGCCTTATGGCTTTTCAGGGATGTATAGCTTTCCATACATCAGACAGTCTGTGCATCATGTTGCCACCTTTTGCTGAACTCTCCCCGCCTACACAGATAGTACCACATGCAGCTGAAACCCACTAGTGATTGTGTGGAAGCAGTTCTGTCTGTTAGAGGAAGTAATTTGGGTGTTTATGGGAGGTAGGTAGAAAAAAAATAAACTAGTGGTGTGGTTTTTTTTTTTTTTTTTTTTTTTTTTTTTTTTTTGTTATTTTTGTTTGTTTTTTTTTTAAAGCGAGCATCAGAACTATATGGAAGTCAACAAATGTTCCCAAAGACTGGTGCTGGCCAGTTATAAGATAGGCTCTGGACAGGTTTGGTGAAGATTTTCTCTGTGAGCATGAATAATACACTGTCTGGACACAGGTTTATTGTCCTGTCCAGGTGTCCTCGCTCCTTTTGCTACATACGTTGGGGAACAAAAAATAGAAAGGGAGAAGAAAGGCATTTAAATTTTATTTGTAGCTGTTGTTCTTCTTGGTGAAGCATGCTTGTATTTTCCAATGACATAATTTGTTTTCAGATATTAGTCCAGCAACTGGAGCTCCTTGTATCCTGCCATCTCCTCTGTGCCTTGGAGATGGGGGCATTGCTTTTCCAGCTTGAGGCTGAGCTTTGATCTGCACAGTCTCCACTGTTGCTCATCTCAGCCATGCTGTGGCCACTCCATATTTATAGTCAAGCAGGTTTTTTGTCTATTTCTTTTTTTTTTTTTTNAGTTCACAAATTGTTTAATGAGCTGCATGCAGTTTCTACTTGTTCAGAGGAAGTGGTTTTCTTCCTGATTTTTTTTTTTTTTTTTTTTTTTTTTTTTTTCCCTTTTTTTCCTGTTTCTTTGGTGGTTTTTGGTTTGGGCTTTTTTTTCTTTCAAGTAATGGAAAACGTCCCCAACTGTTGCACCTTTGAACATCTTTTCTTTTCACCTTGAAGAGCTGCTAGCTCAAGTGAACCCCCTCTTAGCTGGGCATTCTGTGGCAACACAACTGCATGTTTTGTTGACCTTTTTTTTGGACATGATGTTAATCTGATTTTTGTAACCTCTTGTGCAACTCTAAACCCAAACAACATGCCTTGTGAGCCACATTCCTAACTTGACATGTAGCAAAGTGCCTTACCCTCCCTCCTTCCACACCCCCTACGCCCCAGTTTGGCTCCCAGCCTTATTTCTTCTGTTTCTACACCTCCCTGCTTCAATCTCTGCAGAGGATGCTCAGCCTACGCCTTCCCATAGCTGACACATCTCAAAAGGGCATGGCTTTGATGACTTTCAGGTGGCCTGGGCCCCAGCCTCCATGTCCAGCAGCTTCAGCCTGATTATTTGTAAACCAGTTCTTAGTCACTCTGGCTGGTCCACCACTTACTCATTTCTCTGCCTGATCTTAACTTTTAGCTTGTTTTTCTACTGTCTCTGTTCATATTGTGAGGTTGGAAAAGCCCCTTTTTTACCCTGGAGGAGAGTTGGAGAGGCGGTGTGAGTGATGGCTCTTCTTGGATGAAGTCAGTGCTCGGCCTCACCAGTGGAGAGAGGCAAAGAGCTCTTCTAGCAGGTCTGTCTGGCATTTGTGAGCCTACATAAAAAATCCCCTCTTATCTTCCCCAAAATACCCAAGGCACATTGTAAAATGAGATGGGCTGCATTCCTCATGGCCAAATTGAAATGTGTCTTGTACTAGAGACAGATATGCTCAATAAAGAAAGACATTAAAAAAAACAAAAAGCAATAGATTCTGATGAGGAAAGTTCCTTTGCAGAATTTGAGTGGCTGGAAAGATGCCTGGAAGAAAAGAGCATGTGATGCTGGGAGACAGCAGCTGAACATGAGCCAGCATATGCCTAGATGGCCAAGAAGACTATGGGCATCCTGACCTGGGTCTACAGCAGTGTGGCCAGCAGGACCAGGGCAGTGATTGTCCCTCTGTACTCAGCAATGGTGAGGCTGCGCCTTGAGTGCTGTGTCCAGTTCTGGGACTTTCCCTACAAGAAAGACTCTGAGGTGCTGGAGTGTGCCCAGGAAGTGTGGCGGAACTGGGAAAGGGTCTGGAGTGTGAGTCTAATGAGCAGCAGCTGAGGGAGCCGGCAGTGTTTGGTCTGGAGGAGACGAAGGGAGATCGTATTGCTCTCTGAAATTACTGAAAGGAGGTTGTCTAAAGGTAGGGGTCTGTCTTTTCTCCCAGGTAACATGTGACAGGACAAGAGGAAATGGCCAAAGGAGGTTTAGATTGCACATTAGGAAAAATTTGTTCTCTGCGAGGCTGGTCAGTCATTGGAACAGGCTGCCTGGGGAAGCAGCAGAATCTACATCACCTTAAAGTTTAAAAACTATATCTGTGTGGCACTTAGGGGCATGGTATAGCGGTGATTGTGCTGGTTCTGGGTCAATGGTTGGACTCTGCATTTTAGAGAGCTTTTCCATCCTTAACAACTCTATGATTTCCCACTCTTTTTTTTCTTTTTCCCTAGGTCACTGTAAGCTTCCTAAAAAAGTGAAGTGATGCCTGTCTATTCCATAGCTTCCTAGACCTTACCCAGCACCGTGGTGCAGGTTCAGAGCTCTGTCAGCAGGACAGAGCCTTGTGTGTACACTGTCTACAGAGTTTGTATGCTGAGGTGTGTTCCATCTCGCTTTTCAAAGCCTGGATATGAAGGGTGAGGTCTGATCCCTTTAATCTGTTTTACTCAGTTTAGCTGCTGGGGCCCCCTTTGCAAAATTAAACACAAGTCTGAGAAGAAGCATAATTAGGTCTTTATGCAATAGCTACACAAGTTATGCAGAGGCTGTGAGGACAAGCATCGTTTCTGCTGGCCTACCCTCTTGGCAAGCACTTTGATTTTTGTACATGCTCTTGGACTCTTCTGTCTGGGTCAAGATGAATCACTCCCTGAATTCCCCTGACTGTGTTTACTCAATCTCTGCTGGCTATAAAAGGAGCCTGGTGAGTGTTTAGGCTGCTGATGGTTCCATTTTTGCCACCAGCCTTTGGGCAGCTGAATCTTTTGTTTAAGACTTGTTAGCCTGGAAACTGCTGGGAAATGATGGTCTGAGTGCCAGGAACCCCTGCAGCTGTGCCACCTCAGGACAGGGAGAGGCAGGTAGTCATCGAGGCTGCAGCCTCTCCCATCCCTTCAACATTTAACTGTGGCCAATGAGAAGCTCCTCCTGAAGCCTGTACCTGAAAATTTGTTTTCCCTTGGGCAAACCTACTTGTCCATCAGGGCTGTGCCTGCAGGTCAGCTAAGTAGGATTCTCCGTTCACCCTGTAAGGGTCCCTGCTGTGGCGTTCTAAGCAGCTCTTGGTCCTTGAGGGGGTCTGGGAGTACAAAGATGTATTGTGTAAAGACTGGCAATGCATCAAGTCGCAACAACTTTCCCATGAATGAAATCTACTATGAATGCGGGAGCAAATAGCTTTTCTTCCAGTCTCATTACTAGAATGGATATGCCATAAGCATTCCAGAAATACACTCTTTAATGATATATAAATAAGACTGTGTAAAAATCCATATCTGTTCAGTTACAGTGTGATGCAACAACTATGCTTTCAATTCCAGCAAGCTGAGAGCTGCTGGAGAGATGGTTGAACATGGGGCAGGGTGCCCTGACAAAGGCAGCAGCTGTTGCTGCTGTACACAGATGTGGCAAAGTCCTCCAGCAAGGGAAGAGCTGACACTCTGTCTTTGGAGCAGCTGCTCTTAAATGGTTATTTTCCTCTATGATTTCCCCCAGCTCTTGAATCTCACTCATGTTGATATCTCCTCATATGGTGCCTGCCTATTCTAGCTCTCAGTACTTCTTGCATGTCAGGGGGGCATTTCTACGTTCTTCTCTTTTTAAAGAGGTAAGAGCTGAAGGCCTTGCTCTTATTTTTGGAAGTCTCTCTGCAGTGTATCCATATTAATTTGTCTGTAGTGTGCTGGGTATCCCATAAAACCAGGTATTCTCCTCACTTGCCCTGAACAGCCCCTCCAAACTCAAACTCAGAGGTATCCAAATCTCCTGTATCTGATGCATTTTGATTATTTCAGGCTGTGGCTTTTCGTGTTATTCAGGGAAAATTCCTTTCCATCTTGTATTTTGCACTTTACTTGCCCAAATCAATACATGTTTTTCCTGTTACCTGCCTTGCATCTAGATACCAGCAGAGTTAAGAAGTACCAGTTTGACTTTTGCAATTTGTTCACATGAACTTTGATCCTATTTTTGCTTTCCTACATCTGCTTTTACACTGGGTTTATGTGTGCCTTCTGTGCCTCAGCCACGGCTGGGAAACTTCACCATAGTGTAGGTGTGCATTGAGCTTTCCCATATTCCTGCTTCTTTGCTCTTAAGAAATCCTTTTTTTTTAGCACAACTAAGAAAGTCTTTGCTAACCTGTTTCATTCAGGAAGGAAAGGCACACCTCTGTTAGTGTCTTTGCTAATCCGGCATCTTGAATATAATTTTATTTTGACTGAGCACTATTTTGAAATACCACCTCCTGTACCATGATCTAGGATCTGCCTGGCAGGAGTTGTGCTTTCAGGTGGCAAGCGTCTACTTTTGCACGGTCTGCACCTTTGCTATGCTCACATTCACTCTTTTTATCAATGCTTTTACAGATACTGGTCCTCGCTCTGGTATCCTTCACACATCCCTCTGCTGACCATAAGGTTATCTTTCCAAGTAGAAGTTTTTTTTCCAAGAGGAAGGAATTCTCTGGAGAAAAAGTCCTTATTTTTTAAAATAAGTAGTTTAGGAGAAGATTTGTTTCACATTCTCTAAAATGTCTTCATAGTCTTTTGTTGTTGTAGATTCACAAAATACTTTAATGTGCATAATTATCTTTCAGTAGTCAAGGAGAAAATGAGTCATTATTTGTGTTAATGTATTTTAAACACTAAAAAAACAAGTTTGCCTTTTTGCATCCTGTCGCTCTGTTGGACTCCTGTGCATGTTTGAGAGCCTGAAGAGATCAACCTTCTTCTTTCACTGTCAACTATTTACATTCAAGCACTTGTTTATTTTTTTTAAGTAAAGGACAAAACTGAGCTAAAACCTTGAGCAGACTTTTTTTCTTTGACCAGAGTGTATAAGCTTTAGTCATAAATCAGCAGGAAGGCATTTTAGTTTAACTTTCTCTCTCAGTTTTCCTCAACAGAGCACAATAATGGAGATTTTAGTTTTGTCAGTACTCTTGATTTGACCACATTCCTGCTGATCTGTTGATGGTCACCAGTGAGCTCAGAATGTCCTCAGAGTCAGTGCTGGATGACCCTTTGCTGAGACCTGGCTCCTTAGAATTCTCTTAACTTGGTGGTTTGAGTTGCTTCCAAAGCTGTGTGTGATCTCTGTGAGCTGCAGGTATCATGACAAGATGCTGTGTGTCTGTTCTCAAGGACAAAAGCCATTTCTGAAAATGGTCTATGAGCACTTGGCCAAATGAGAAAATAGCACTGTGGTGGTGGTCTCAAATCAGGCTAATGAGAGAGGAAGTAAAATTTAAACATATAGATTTCAAAGGAGCAAACCCACCCCGCTCTTGCGGTCCGGGGCACTTAACATCTTTCCATTTAACCTTCAGACCTGTGTGGCCATATTTATTTAATCTGCTGACATCCAGGGACTGATGTACTGACAGGGACTCTGTGATCTTCAGCTTTTCAATCAGTGCTGTCTCAAGAGATGCTGGAGGCACATCCCCTCTCCTGATGGCTGTTTGGGTTGTGGGGCTTTCTGGCATCTCTCGTGCTGAGGAGAAGCTGCCATGTTTTACCATGTCTGTGCCATCCCCTGCCTCTTGCCACATTGCCTGGTGGTATAGGTCTGATTTTTTTTCTCTCTCGATTTCAGTGAAGTCAGTTTCATGTTAGTGGAAGGCTCAGTCAGAGCTTAGCAGCCCCCGGTTTATCATCCATAATGCTTAGAATAATATGACAGCGAGGGCAAGGATGAGAGCTCAAGCCAAGTGTGCAGCTGGGTCAGGATGTGACCCCCCACTGCTCACAGCAGTATGCAGGACACACACCCTGGCTGTCAATAACCAAACTGGTTTTGTGTCCTGACTTTAATAATACATCTCTCTGAGGGGTGGTTGCTCCAAAAGCTCCCTGTTGGCCTGCATTCCTAGTGAAGACTATGTCTGGAATCACCTCCTACCCTTTCAAGCTACTGGTGCTCCTTTTATTTCTGGTTGCAACATTAAGCTAGAGTGAAACAATTTTGCAAATCCTGTGCATTGCCACCACTAACGTGTCTTTAGTATTACCAGGCAAGGTGTATTTTTAGTTGTGATAAGCTTTCTAAATGCAAACAAAGCAAGCAGCAAATTCTTTCTTTCAGCTGTAACAGTATTTTTATTTGTGTGACTTTGTGTATGTCAGAAGAAATAGAGTTTCCTTTTCTTCTACTTACACCACTTAGTGCAGAAAAGATGGGAATACATAGGGTAGTTTAATGCAGATGTCAAAAACGACTATAGAGGAGTAAAGTGGTCACAAAAGAACAATATACGAGGTCTTTGGAAAAGAAGGAGAGACCAAGCAGCAGTGTGTTTGAAAGGAAACTGGCGCAGGATAAATTCCTCAGTATAAATCCTTTCTGAGTTGCTATACTTGCAGTTTGTAGCTTTGTTTAGTATCAGATTGCCTTCATCTTGTGGGCTCCTGCAACTGGAGTTTATCAGGATTGAGTGACATGAAAGTGTTTGCATATTCAAAAATTAGTCTTTTTAAGACTTCCCAGTGGGACTTCTAACTATGCTTAGTCTGCTTATCCATTCAAATCCACCACTACAGTGTTTTAAAATCATAACTGCATTTTGAATTTCACCATGAAATAAAATATTGTAAGTGAGGACACATGGTAGCAATCAACACAAGGTCTTTCAAATGAACCCTTGTGCTGCAGGACGGGAGGCTGTTTCCAGGGAAGTATTGACAGACCCTTGATCAGTTGGAGCCCGGGGCACTGAAATCCATCAGTAGGCACAGGGGTTAACACAGAACAGGTTTTGGAGGTGCTCAGTGCTTCTCAGCAATGGACCAGACTGTTTCTGTGTCTCAGCCTAGCTGGCTGAGCTTCATCAGCCTAGCTGTAAATCACGTCATGGGGAAGGTGCAGAGGTAACAGCAAGAAGAAGAATCTACTTACACTGTGTGTGTGGAGCAATCGCAGCTTTTTTGCAATCTCGGTGTGCCCCCGAGTGATGACATTTTGACTGGCAGTAAATTTTTCATGTAGAAACATGAGTTGTGTTGGAATGTTTGTCTTATCTCAGTCCTTTTCATTTTCATGCAAGCTTTGGCCAGTCTGTAGGATTGCTGATTGAATTTGTTCAATTAACAGAGACTTTCATGTTACAGAAATGAAAATTCTTATTTAAAAAAATTATCGACAGATAGCTAAAATGGCCAACTGGAGATGAACTTCTCAGAAGAAAAGAAACAATTAAGTTGAGTGTCATGGCTGTGATTTTCTAGCTGATCTTGTGGGTCAGGCTTGTTAGATGTACAACTTACTTTTTGGCTTTTTTTATTATAAGATTCTATTTTTAAAGGGCAAGTGTGCATCATTAAAAAAAATTAATTCTGATGGTTAATTGTTGTGCACACTGAAGTAGTTGTTTTGGAAACAAACAAATAGATTACTAAAGATGCTTGTTATAGTAAGGAGGAGTAGAAAAATCCAAATATTTGGTCCATTACAATACAATGGGTAAGCTCTGAGAAAAGTGCTACACCATAACACAAAGCACTGCAGAATGGAGGAGCTGAAAATAAAGGCACAGGAGTATCTTCAGAAAAAAATGATGTAGTTGGCTGAGGTTAGAAAAGTATGAACATGTCCTCAATTATTTGTGAGGGCAGAGGGCAACTTGTAAAAATAGCAGGTAAATTTCTCATTTCATATTTTAATGAATCTGTGATTTGTAAACCCCTAGGCCTTGTTTGTGTGTGTGTATATATATATATATATATATATATATATATATATATAAACATTGAAATTATTTTTTCTTCTAAGTGGCTGAAAAATTCCTTAATTCATTTGGCATACCTTGGCCACTACAACAGCAAAATAATAAGAGAGACCTCTGATCCTGGTGTGTGTACATTATACTCTACTGTATAGCAGCCTGCGTTTCCTAGCAGTACTCTTATCTTCTCCTTTAAAGCAATACAATTTAACTTTGCCGGCCCTGTCATCCAGCAGTAATTTTCTGTCACTGCAGGATACCAATCCCCAGTTCGCAGCTCAGATGCATTTTAGCACTTCACCCTGTTGGAACACATCATTGTTTGAGGGCTTATGTAGATGAGGGATCTGTAAACTGAGTCTCTTAGAACTGACTTACTGTCTCATTTCAAAGATTCAGCACTATTTTTACCATTGTTACTTCATTTTGGTCCTTGTCTTATGTTTGCTTTTTGACAGATTGAAGAATAGGCAAAAGGAAAAAACACCCAAAGCCATCCTCTGACATCTCTGTATTTTTATATCCTGTTGGTAGTTCTTGTCTTACAGCTAGGTTTGCATGGATCATTTAATACAGTTTTCCCTAGGTCACTGTGATATTTCTTTATTCATTCATGACCAAATTAGGTTTGATTTTATATTTAACTTATTAAGACTAAGGGGAATAAGACTGTAGAAAACACAAAAAGAACTGTTAAAAGTGGAAAAAAAAAGTTTTACAAATAGGAGGACTTAATTGGCTTAACATAAGAAGAAAACATAAAATGAGAGAGTGAAGAGAGCCAGCAGGATCTTATGCAGAACACTGAAATGCTCCATGTTCATAAGCTCCTGCTTTTTGTGTGTGGATCTGGGAAGTGAATTCAGTAGAGCTGTTGACTTGTGAAGGATTGGAATTTAACCTGCTCTAGCTGTGAGTTGCTCTTTTTTTTTTTTAATTTTATTTTCTGTGTTAGGCTTGAGTACAGACTGGTGGAAAAGTTTGAAAATTTGTCCTTCTTTCCTACTCTACAGCTTGTTAGAACACAGTGATATCCATTGACTTTGTAAGCAGTTTCCTGGTTGCTAAATTCACTTTTCCTGTGATTTGATGTGATTTTTAGATTATCCATTTTCAAATTCCTCTTCCTTTTTAAAAGACACATTGTATTACTGTTCTTTGAGTTCCGTGGAAATTATAAAATAGGTTCCATAAATAATAGATGAGTAAAAAAAAAAAATCTTTGTTAAAAAAAGTCAAAAATTTCTGATCTCTGCAAGATTAAGCTCTGTACCCTTGCACACTCGAAAAAAAGTCATCCTAAGATACTGTAATTTTTCAGAGCAAACAGACCAAGTCCCACACTTGCTTCTGATTCTGAGTTTCTCCCCATGCAAGTAAAACATGTGGGTTTTTTCCCAGCTCAAAGCCCCCTGCTTCCAAACTGACTTGTCAAGTTCTTAATTTACACTGACATTACAAATTCTCTCATCCAGGAGGTGCCTGTGGAGATTTGGGAGCACCTGTGCAAGGCTCCACGTCTGTTTTTCTTCCACTCCTTCTCTCCCTTCCAAGTGTCAGTGATGCTGTATCCCAGCATCTTTTCACTGTGAGAAAAGCAACTAGGCACTGGGGGCTGGAGAAGCAAGGGGGAAAACTACATTTGGTGCAGGTTTTCCTTAAGTGAAAGCTCTTTTCCTGAGGGCTAGTACTTGGCAGAGAGGCCTGTACAACTGTGTGTCCTAAAATGGGCCCTGACCTTTTTTTCTTTGCTGCAGAGCTGGATCAAGGTCTGGTTCCTTTTTGAATACTCTACAGAACTGGTGATCCTGAAATATACATGACAGTGAGCATAACTGGGAAAGGAATTCCTTCTCAAGAACCTTTTTCTTTCTTTGACTATTTTTAGGATATGTTTTAGCTCCTTGTCCTC
>VWZN01016568.1:233789-280000 GCA_013396955.1 Regulus satrapa
TTAATACTTGTTTCTTTTTTTTCTTTCACTTCTCCTGACAAGAGCAGAGGAAGCTTTAGCTACATGTTCTAGGTGTTGAGACAGCATTGCTGCTGTGATGGTGCAATTTTGACCCGTATGTCAAATCGAGTACAGCACACACTAGAAGATTTCAGGGATGCATTTTAAGGAAGGACCTTTTGTCCAAAATTCCGTGACATGTAATACAGGCTCATGGTCCTCTTGGCTATATGCTGTGGATGAAGTAGAACAAAAAAGTACCACAGATGAGATTGAGAATTTACCAGTTTGTGTATCAGCCTCAGTATAGAAATTCTTGATCCAATGGAATAGGAAAGAGGAACTGCAGCCTTCAAGTAAGTGTCTGGTTAAAGGAATTCACCATGCAAAGTGATTTCCATTAGGTAATTTCTTGGTATATCCTTGTCTTACATTGTGAAGCTTTCTGGTGCTGTATAAGCAAAAGGGACATACTATATCAGCACAATGAGGAGCTTAGTAGCAGCTATAATAATATTTAAGTGCTTAATGCTTGCTTAGATAATGCAGTTTATTTCTCCTGTGCTGTGTTCAGGAGTACAGAAGGTACAGAAGTTGGGTCAGATTTTTTCTGCCTTTACTAGTTTAGAAAATTTCAGTAGTGCTCCTGTATTGGGAGACTCCTTTCATTCTACAGGAGTACATGCCACTGATCTTTATTAAAAATGTATTCAAAATGGCAATAATGAATGAAATGCAAATACCATGACTGTATTTACTTCATGTAATGTTTTTAAAGCTAGCGTGGATTAAGGCTTGCCAAGTTTTAATCATGGAAAACCGAAGGGTGAAACTACACCACTGCACAATGTCGCCTGCCTACTCAAAGAGCTTTATGCAGTAACAGTACATGGTCCAGGCTTGCTAATAGCACAGTTTGTCTTCCCAGTGACAACTCCTCTGCCTCTGGCTCGAGGACCTGGACTGAAATCTTAATCTCACTGCAAAGCTCTCATTGACGTGTATGGACTTTGCTTCAGCTCCGTTTGATGGAGCGCAGTGGAAGCTTTAAAAGCATTCGGGCAAAAGTCTCTTCACCAGGGGTGTTGTGCCTGTTTGTCACCAGATAACCCTGTGTCTTTTAATAGAGTTAAAGCTTCGTGGGCAGGCTTTGCCCTTGTTTAATGCCATGGCATTGTTCCCATTGGCTTCAAAAGGAGGAGGCACTTAGACTGGGACTTTCAAAGGCCCTTAGGACCCTAAGTCCCATTCATTTCCTGATTTCAGTGGGACTTAGAGTTCTAAATCCCTTTGTGAATCCAAGCCATAATGCTCTACTGTCTAGGCACAAGTATTAACAAGAGTTCTCTTTTTATCCTCTTAGCATGGTAAGCCTGGAAAGTGGAGCTCTGTGTTATCTTCCTGTGCTCCTGAAATAGGCTGAGAATATGTGTAGATGTTTAAATATGGAAATTATCGTCTTATTTGAGTCTGGATTATCATCTTCTCCAGAACTATAAAAACAAACAAGTCTGGATGACCAAGCTCCTTTTTGAGCTGAAATTCTGCAGGATGGGTGTTGGGGTGGAGAATGGGTAACATGAGTGAAGGGGGGGAGGAGTGCATCATTCCTTTAACCCCTTTCTGTCCTTCTGCCAACCTGCTTGGTTCCTTGGGGTGTGCATGAAAATCATCTATGTGACAAACCCTTTCCATACTGGTAACTGTGAGGAAGAGCCCTCTGGTGTAGGTATCCACAAGCACTTGATACATGGAATCTGTGGGGAAGCTAGGTACTCACTAGTGGGGCCATAAAAAGCAAGCCTTCAGTATGAAACTTCTGTAAGAGCCTCTTACAGCCAGTCTTTCAATGCCAAATGAGTTTATTGCATCTGCTTGCTCATTTCCAAATCTATTGATAATGGGCCTGGTGTTCAGCTGATGCAAATTAGCTTAGTGCCACTGAAATCAGGTCACTGCTTATGTTGATTTAAGTTGTCTGAGAAGCTGGCACAGGTTCTCTGGTTCTTCTAGTGTTAAACAGCTTTCTCTCTGTAGCCCTCTTCTTCCTTTCAAGAGCAATGTGAGTCTAGAAATGATTTTGAGTAAAAGAAAAAGCTGTACGATGTGTTATGTCAAAAGTAAATAATGTATAGGTTTACAGAGGATCACATGATTAGTTGTTGGCATATATTCTTGTTAGATTAGGAAACCTTATCCCAATAATGGGTCAACTCTTAGCCTCTGTGATAAATAGCTGGGATTGACAGAGAGGGAAAATGATGAAGTATATTCTCTTTGCTATGATGATCCTAAGAAACAAGGAAAAATCCTTTCACCCAAGTGTATAAAACATGCAGTTGATCTACAGTTAGTGCAGGGAACTTCTACGGAGGTGCCACTCAAATCCTACCATTTACAGTAAAGTGTGTTTGCAGCAGGTAAGGCTTTAACTTAACTGATTTTGGGTCAATTTTCAAATCCCTGAAATATGAGGACTCACCATCTTCCACTGTTCCAGAGAGGAATGGCATATTAATAGTTGTGCAAGTTAATGGGAATAGAGAACATAGCAGCCTCTTGCTTTTTAAAGGCAGGATGTAACAATGCTGTCCTCCCCTAGTGAGCCATCCTGCTGAGCCAGGATGAGCTTTTCCAGGGAGCACTGCAATGTTGAGTTTCTTTCTCATTCTGTTGTGGATCACTGTGGTTTTAGTGGCTTGTGCCACAGTTTTCTCTGCAAATGGGCCACCATTGGGGTACCTGGTATTTGTTTCACTACATCTCATATCAGCTGGGCCTGAAAATCTTGAGAGAGGCTCCGAGCACAGCTCTGAAACAAATGGTTTTTCACAGGGTGTTCAGAGGGATTTCCCTGATGAATTCCCAATTCATGGTAGCAAAGAATGGCATTCCAGGAGCATGCACGAAGAACCTAAGCACAGCATTTAGCAGTGCTGGCCCAGACATCAGAGTGGGGAGGGATGGCCTTGCAGTGGACTCTAGACTGCAATTCAGGTGACCTGTGCTTGCACACGATTGATTTTTCATCTGACCTTGCACAAGGGGCATAACCTCCTTCTGCCCTGGTTGGCCATCTGCACTGCAGGGACCAGCGCCACTGCCTCTTTCATGGTCTTTGTCCTCACACTTATTGAATATATATTGTTAAGGGCAGAAGGGGTTTTACTTTACGTGTGTGCAGTACTTAGCAGGCTGGAGCTTAGGACTCCACTGGGATTTTTGGATACTCTGGTAGCAGTAAAATAATGAATGATTGCTCACATGCTGCTTTCCTCCTGCTTCATCACTCTTGCCATTCTGACCCTTTGCTGCCTATAAAGTTCCCATATTGGCTTTGAAATGGTCTCCTGTGACTGTCAGTCTCTGCAACGATTGATGGGTGATGTGTAACTTACTTCACCAATGGGCATTTTGCATTTTTACTTCATTACTGCTTGCAGGTGCTGTGATTTGGGAACAGTCCCAGTCTGTAAACTCATTATTTCCTGAAGCTATGTTAAAAGTTTAATGGAGTAGCAAACAACCTAACCTGACATGCCCTTGAGAAGTTTGAGGTGTTATTCCACCATCCAGAGCCATTGTTGAAGCTTCCACAAACTTCGATGCATCCTGGCTTGAACAGATATACTGGAACAAAATGTCAAAATGTTTGCTTGAAAGTCTGCAATTAGACTTGATGGGGAATGGTTATAGAACATATTAGACAAAGTAGCTCTTAAATAATCTTCTTAAAAGGAAATTCATCTGGTTCTCAGAATTGCTTTCTATAAAATTGCCAGTTGTCATGATCAACAGGGCTCCAGTGACTCTCAGGAATATATCATTTGTAAAAGTGATTGGGGATTAATTAAACAGAGTTTCATCATCTGGTGGAATACCTTAAATACACGCCTGCTTTGTGGGAAGTTGGCAAAAAGGGATGTACATGTTTCTGGTGGCCAGAGGCACTGTTGTGCATTGTGGAGGCAGCACATTGCCCTTTCTTGCCGCTTTGGCAACTTCCTCAGCTCTTCTCTTCATGACTTCAGTGGTGAGGCAAGAGCAGGGCATGGCTGGATATTGCCTGGGACTTGAGGGACCTTCCACTCAGGACGGAAGGAGGGATCATGGTCCCTTTCAAGAGGAAGCCGAAAATGGTATCCTTATCTTTTGTGGTTTTCCTGGGTGGCAGCTTATCTGATAACAAGGGACTCAGAGATACCTATTTAATCCCAGGGTCTAAAGGATGAAGCTTGTCTTTTCTGAATTAGCGTAAAAGAAAAAAAAAAAAAGATGCCTTCTGCATCTCATGTTTGACTTTCACTGGCAGCTTCTGCTTCTCCAACTGTTGGTTGCTAAAACGTGTGTTTGTTGTGGGTGGAAAGCAGGGTAGTAAACATGATCCTCTCCAAACATCAAGGAAATTTGGTGTCTCCCCCCACTCCCTGTTTTGAATCACAAATTCTTCTTTAACCCCTTGTGAATAATTTGAAAATCCTTGTTGTATGCCTGTGAAGGATAAGTGTAACTGTAAGATATCCTGTGAGCTTAAGCTTAAAATCTTTATGTTTCATGCTATGAATGGTACTTTACCCCACATACCTTCCTTAATTTTATTTTTCAAATTGATATTCTTATTCCACTTTCTCTTGGAATTAACAAAGTCTTTGTCATGAATGATCAAGGTAATTCCAATTAGAATTGGAAGAAAAAAAGTCACATGAATTTTTAAAATGGTTTCAATTCATGCTTTCTTTCTTCTTCTTTTCACCCTGCCCTGTGGAAACGATTATAAATGTATGAGAAAATGTATGGTTATGCGGGTCAAATTATCCTTCAACAAAGATTTTAATGTTTTGAATCTTACTCTAATACCCATATGTCAGAATTTTGGAGGCTCAAATTTACTGATCCTAATATCACTTAATTTTCTGGCTACAGGAGCAACTCTAGCCTTCTAAGGACAGGAGCAGAGAGAGTTCTGTAAGCACAGGGCAAATCACCCAGGATGCTGTGTGCGTGTTCAGTGTGCAGAGTGTGTGCTGTGACAGGCAAAGGCACTGGATGTAGCTCCACTCCAAAAACCAGCATTCTTGGTGCACCTCTGCTTATAGTCCTGACTTTGGCTGTCCTGTTACTCCTGGAGCACGAAGGAGCCGCGTGTGGCCACACGTGGTGTTCCATTCTGGGCCACCCTCGGCAGTGCCGCTGCTCCCTTGCATTCCTGAGTGCTAGCTGGAGCACTTCCTTGTGGCAGCACATCCCATCTCTGCATCGAGGAAGCTTCTAGCAAGGTGCTGATCATTTCATGGTGTCCCTTCTTAGGAAAGGACATGAGGTAGCCAGACCCCTTCCACATCTGTTAGAAATGCTGTAGGAAAAAAGGTAGCAAATCCTTGGTATAAAGTTGTCTGGGATCATCTGCTGTAGCACATGAACAGCATTGTTCTGATCTCAATTCTTACTGTAACTTCTTTCTATTAAGATATGAATACAAAAAACAACTTAGATAGTGATAAGATGTTACTGTGCAGTTTATTTCTCCTAACCTACTAGAGTGTATCCTTGCCCAAGGCAATACAACATGCTGTCGGATTGTCAGAGTGGAGTCTTACCAAACATGAAAAAGAAAGGAAAAAAAAACAAAACAACCCTCTTCATTTTGTTCTGGCCTTAAATGCAGCAAGATGGCAAAGAAGTCTAGTGTAAACCTTTAGGCAGTCTGTGCCTTTATTGCAGCCCTTGAAAATAATCCAGTAAACAAGAAAACAAGCATAATTTGTACTGAATGGTGAAATGCTATGTTTCTCTTTAGTCAGCTCTCTGCAGCCTTCAAAGATAGGTGAAGTGTCTGGCAGAAGAAGGATTTTTGTGTAATCGAAGAGCTATGCTTTATCCTAAAAACTACCTGATTGCCTAATTATTTTTTCCTCAACCAGCTGTAGTTTTAAATACCACCAAAATATGGACTAGAAGGGTTGGTATGTGTTTTTGCATTGCTCACTTTGTGTTTTGCATTTCCCCTCTGTGCTTCAAAGGTTTGCTGTTTGTGGCTTTGTGTTTTCCTCCTGTGAGCAAAGAAAAACCCCCAAACCAAGTCATTTTGTCAGGGGTATGAAAATCTCAGGGTCAAATTGCAGAGTTGGCAGTAGAATATCTAAAATATTTTCCAATTTAATTTTGTAGAATGGTACCTGTCAAGTCAACAATACATCCTTTTAAGGATCATTGCATGTCAGTTGTTCTGTATATACATGTATACACGCATATATGTATCTGTACATATCTAAATGTGTGTGTATATATATGTAAATTCGGTAGGAAGTTAGAGTAAGTCCGGTAAGTAATCATGTCTCCTCTTATGTGGAACCATCCTCTCTCAGCAAGGTTAGCCTGCTCGGTAGCAGAGGATAAATCCTTTCTGAAACAATTCCTGAGAGCCAAGTGTTCAAGTACTTGAAGAAAGCCTGAAGTCAGTGGGCTGTGGGCACCTCACCCTGTCCCTTAGTAATTCCTCATTGCTGTGTAACTTCATATCCTGAACCCCATCCCACTGGTATAAGAAGGGACAATGGATATATAGTGAGCCCCTCCACAATGTTTTGTATTCCCTTGGCTGTTGGCCTCATATTTAATACCTGCAAAGTATTGAAATGCTGAAGATGCTATCATTAACATAATTTTGACTCCTTTGTGCTGTTTGTTTCTGATGTATCCCTGTGTTCCAGGAGCAGTGAAGAGTTTTTTTTCTCCTGACCATTGCAAAATATCTGTCTGTCTGTGTAGTTACTCAAGTAACTCTGTGCATGGGGAAGTCAAGGGTGGACAACTCTGCCTACTGACTTTAGGTTTGGGGTCAGACTTGCCCTCATAGAGTGGGTGTGTCGTGCTCTGGTTATTTGAAGCACAAGCTCCCCTGACTTCAGTCGTGGGTTTATGTGCACCAAACTTTTGCAGTGGAAATCCTTAATTCCCACTTCAGCTTTCCTTTATCTTTCTGGGAGTTCAGCTCTTACTTCAGCTTCTCAGATTTACTTCGTGTTGGATGGGGGGTACCCAAAAGAGCTAAGGTGATGCTGGTGACTGGGAAGGCATAAATGCTTTGAGCACCTTCTGCCTCAAGACAATTCAGGTCTTCACAGAAAGCTCTTGGAAATGTGTGCATTGCCTAGAAAGGAGCAATGCAAAGGGCTATTCAGGAGGAAGGAGAAAAGGCATATGGCAGCATGAGAAACAGCCAGCATCATTCATATGGTGGCATCTAGTTTAGGAAAGGCAGAGTCATGAATCAGTCCCTTTGCCAGGTGCTGCAGAAGAGAAATTGGTAGGTTTCTACTTAAGTAGTTGTGTACAGGGCCAGGAGTTGGACTTTGTTGCTCCTTGTGGGTCCTTCTTACTCGGGATATTCCATGATGCTGTGATTCTTTGAAGTGCTGCTGAGTGCCCAATGCCTCCTAGCACTTGCCTGCTCTCATCTCACTGGGTGCTGCCAGCTCTGCCTGCTGGGCTCTAAGTGCCTCCCAGCCCTGCCATATTCTGCTGAATATGCTTTTTTTCTGTGCACAGCTGCGTTCATTTTCCTGCAGTGGAGTCCCTTGTGAGGCTCCCTGCCTCAGGAATTTGTTCGTCAGCCTGCAGGATTCAAAAATAGCATCCAACCTTCTGCAGGAACTCCCTGACTGGAGTAAACAGAGCAGCCCCGTGCTATGACTCCACACACTTCAGTGGCCAAGCATCTCCTCTGGGCACTTTGCTCTTATTTACCTGTGAAAGAAAAGTAACTGGCACTTGGGGTTCTTGATTTCTCCAAAGCCTTTGGCTGACTTCCATCCACAGCAGAGGAAGGAAGGGAAGCCTGGCTGAGCAGTGCCTGCTGACCTTGCCATGGTGACTCTCTTGGGGAAGGAAGGCATCTTTGGTTCCAGATGCCTTCTGGCTTGCTGGGGCTCTGTTGCTGCCTCCCAGTCGAGTTGAGAAGTTATGCAAGTCCAGTTTCCCTGCAGATCAGTGCAATGCTGCTGCCTCCCTGTGCCAGTTCTTCCTCCCTGGGAAATGAAATGGCTGAAAGGTACAAAAAGTTTGTGTGGACTCTGGAAGTAAGCCTGTGTTTTGGGGTCCCATTGCTTTTTCTCTTTTATACTTTACTGGTTGTTGCCTACAACATGGGCCAACCACTTGGCCCTGAGGTTGTTTTGAGAACTCTGGGAGAATTCTTCATAGCATCCTGAGGTTTACAGAGGTTAGCCAGTCTATGCTTAGTACAGGATTCTGCCTTATCAGCGTACTCTGGATGTATTGGACAGACGGACATTTGCTGTCTGGATTGCCTGCTTGCATGTATGCTTGCTGCTTTTCTGCTCTTGCATATGGATCTTAATAAATAATCATATTTAGCCTTCTGATTCATGGTGCCCATGTAGCTCTATTGCCCCAGTCAGGGCCAGAATTCTCCCGCAACTGGTATTTATGGAGATTTTTTTTGTTGTGAAGGAATTGGAAAGTCTGCTCAGTCCTCCCTTTTAATTGTGTGTTCTCAGTGTTGTCTCATTTCCAGGCTAAGGCATAATGTAGCTATCAAAGCCTCCCCCTTGGGCTTACCATGCAGTGTAGCATATTTTTGGCCTTAAGCAAGGGAAACAGATGATAAGCTGAAGCTAGTTATCCTTGCGTTGAAAGTGCCAGAATGGGGCCAGCAATCCCCGTTGCTGTGGGTATGGATCTGCTGCAGACACCTCTCTTTCCATTATTCTGTGCCCTGTGTCAGCTGCTTCTTTTCAAGGCACTGCAGCATCCTAGGAAGTTACTCTGCAGGGGAAATGATCAATGTAGCATCCTGCTTCCACACGTCCTTGTGAAGGAAATTTGTTAAATGTCCATTTCTTGTACTGGCGAGAGATGGCACTTTTCTCCTCACTGTTTGTGTGTACATAGTTTCTGGGTTTTCTTCAGTTTTGATAGCAGGAGAAGTGATGACTGATGGATACACAGCACCATCCTAGACTTGGTTTTCATGTGAGGACCTCTGTTCTTGACTTCAGAGGGTCTGGAGCAACGTTGCTAGGTGAAAATGCATAGGTATACTGCAGGTCAGGAGAGGAAATAGGAGAAAAAGGAGCACTGGTATGTATATAATATCTACAAATCAATTCTGTTTTCCCTTTTGAGGCAGCCAAATTGCCTGCCTTCAGCTTCTGTTCCCAACAAAATCTAAAGATGAAACCATTATGCTAGCCAGAAGGACCATAGCTGTGGGAGGAACACCAGGCATACTCAGCAGCCTTGTGCCTCAGAGTTGCCTGTTGATATTTGGAATTCCTGGAAAGCTGCTTGTGCTGCTACTCATTGCTGAGGGTTGATACCTGCAGGAAGCTTGGAAAATCCTACCGTGACAACTATCATGAACATGGCATTTCTTGGAGGTTTCTTGCCTGCTGTCACAAATGCCAAACCTTTTCATTGCCCTTAAAGACCTGGAAGCCTTGAAGCACTTACATATTTTTCTGCTGTTGAAGTATTCTCTGTAACAAATATCTCAAATACAACTTCAGAGGAGTATGGCTGTGATTGCAGTACAAGACTATCAAATGGTTTCTCTAACCCTTTGTTTAATTTTACCCTTTTTCTGGAAATGGAGGCCTGTGCCTTGTCTGCCCTACATCCAGTCAGTAGTTCAAGTCCCATGGGAAATACCAACAGCATTAGTGCTTTCAGAAGAGCATGAATGTCCTTTGGCTTATTAGAGTTCAAGGGAATACAGTTGTTTTTTTCTACAGTAACAAGTAGTTGATTTCCTCCTATTTTAACCCCCTGGATTTGGAACCCTCTTGGACATAGGTTTATATGCTACATATATAGGAACAACAAATATTTGGCAGATGTCAAAAACTGTGTTTCCCATGTTGAAATGATACTTAATTTCTACCTTTTCTTTTAACATAGCCTCTGTTGAACTCATTCCTGATGATGTTAAATGTACCAGCTCCCTTCTGGGCTGTATCCCTCGCTGTATTCCTCTTGGTGTAGTCAGAAATGTACAAGTCAATTTTGATTATTTACTCTCCAAAATGCTGTGATTAAAAGAGAAAGCTAACTTGTAATCATCTTCAAGGATAAATCCTTGGTTATTTGGGGAAAAATAGAGTAGCTTCTAAAATGCTCCAAAATATCTTCTCTGTAAAATCCTTTATTTATTTGGCTTTATCCCTCCCCTTTTCTTTGCTATTTAGATAGAATAGTGTTTTATGAGTTGTGTTAACTAAATCTTAGCTGAGATGTGACTGCAAGGTAGGGACTGCTATGAAACAGAGATGAACCACACCAGTTCCCCACTGTGTAGTGTCCAGAGCTGTTTCTGATCTGAAACACTTGCAGCTTACCAGTGCTCAGGTGGTAGGTGGCTGTTGGCTCGCCAGGGTGCAGGACTCGAGTCAGGCTGAAGGATGTAGCTACTTGGGAATTAGAGGGCCGCAGACCTGCTGAGCAGGACCACAAATCATGCATTAACTTGCATTTGCACAGTGCTCTGAAAGATGATAAATGCTGCCTAAATGTTCACTTGGGCTTCAGCAGGAATTAAATCCAGTAAAAAACATGGTTTGGGTATTATTTTCAAAACATTGCAACTGGACAAAGATTTTTTTTGTAGTGGTTTTCTGGTTTTGTTTATTTAAATATTTGTGGAAAGTTTGAGGAAAATATTTCATTAAGAAAGAAATCTTGCAGTATTCCACTGAGATTTCTTCATATGTAGTTCTATGGTGTATCTGTAGCACCAAATCCTGCAGATTCCTTTGCTTTTATGGCTACAGGAAATGTATATGATGACACTGAAAAGGGCAATCACAGTTAGATATAGCTGTCCCCTGACCCTTCAAATTTTGCAATGGGAGTTACCACTAATTTTCCTCTTTCAGGAGCAGGGCATAGACTGACCAGTGATGACTGCATTCACTGTGGCTGGAGCACTGAGCTGAAATCCTTTGGCTGGTGTTACACAGAAATCCAGAGCAGCTGAGCCATCAGTCCCTTCCAGCCTGGAAATGGGAGAAGCTGGGCCAGGATTCTGGGGAACGCTGCCCAAAGCTGGGCTTTAAAACCCAGTCTTGCAAATATCAGACGTGCTAAAACCCAGTGACTTCTGTGGATGTTGAAAGCTGTCTTGGGAGCCTCAGTCACTTTTCCAGGTGACTGAAAGCTTTAGGGCAAATTTGGTGACCCTCAGCCTGTATTTCTGGGATGACCAAGGCCTGACATGCAAGGACCTTTAAGGTCTTAGCAAATGAGAAAAATATATAAGAAAGTTTGTTGTTTTTTTTTTTTTCCCCACTCCCAGTAAGCCTTGATGGGTAAGACAGTCCCTCTCAGTTTAATGTCTTTGTGTTCTTCATCCTCCTACTGTGCTGTGCAGAATCTCAGCCTTTAACATTTTTCACCTTGCTGGATTCACTGTGTCTATTAGTACAGCGCATGAGTCATATGGCATATTTAAGTGCAAACCTTGGGAGAAGATAGCTCTAAAATTGCCTTTTCTACTGGAAGTTGATAAGCTCATTACATATGCAAAAAAGGATACGTATATCAGGCAAAGCCAATATACGACTTGGTAGTGAAAACCAGTCGGAAATACAAAATATATGTAATGATGAATTTAAACACTGTACTAAATCACAGCTATGCTGTTTTATTAGACATTCCTTCCTCAACTATGAAAGCTTTAGCTATCATATAAATCTGTCTCTTAATAGTTAGCAGTTACAGTTCTTTATAATTTATTTATCGGATGCTGCTCAGCAAAAATGCACCTTCCTGTCAGCTTCCTTTATATACTACATTTTGTTCAATGCTGCAAGCCTGAATTTTTTGCTCTGCTTTCTCTGCTGGTGCCATGTAAATGATTGAAGTACAGTCCAGAAGTTGTGAAGGTAGGTTTTACAAAGAAGTCCTTGATGCTGCTGACACTAAGCAAGGGCTTGAGATGGGCTTTTGCAAGCAGCTTCTTGCATTTATCCTGGGGGACCATCCACTGCTTAGTGTTTGCTTAACATTGTGGGCACTGGGACCTCTTAGAGCAGTTCAGAAAGAACGTAAATATGTACATCAGCCCGCAGGAGTTGCTGGTGTCCCAGTTCAGACCAGTTGCCATCATTTTTCTCACCCTAATGTGATGTGCTTTAGCAGAGTCACTTGTTCTAGATGTAGGAATAGGTGTGAATGTCTCTGATACGTGTTCAAGGAGATCCCAGCCAGCTAATAAATTGCAGTTTGAGGATGTTGAACATGAGTTGTGATTCTGGTCAGGTGTGTGTACAGACTGTCTTTCAGGGTGATTCTCACTTTCAGCTGTCATGGTCCCCCAGCCATCTGGTGTGAAGCAGTCATTGACATCTGAAGCTGCCATGGGTTTCTTCATCCTTCTTTTCCTTTTAGGTCATGAGTGTCTCACCAGCACTTCCAGTCAACCAAGAGAGTGGTATTCAGTCCTAACTCTACAATCCTAATCTAGATGTTTTTTAACTTTTCTGTCTGGGGTTTTTACTGACAAATCTAATACTGGATGAAAGCATACTGCCTCTCAATATTCTTCTAACTGACTAGTGCTTTTAAAAATTTTTCATACTGTTTAAACAGTTCTAGTCTCCTGTTGGCATTCACTAGATTTTTTTTTTCAACCAATATTCTTGCTCTGGTAAATTTTTTTGGATACTGTGTCTCTGTTCATACTTGCCCATGTCAATGAAGAAGCACCAGCAGGAATGGGTTTCTCTGTGGGGTTCAGCAGAGAGCAGATTCAGATGACACATTTCTTGGTGTTGTTCAGCTGCTGAGGCTTTTTGACCAAATGACCTCTGTAATAGTTTATGCAGAAAGAAGGGAAATTCTTCTACACTTCTTTGTTCTAATTACTAGAGGTCTGCCTTCTTCAGTTCATTCCAGGTCAAACCATTAGTAAGATCTTCTCTTCCATGTTAAGGAAATCCTTATATGTATGAAGGGTGCTCATCATATTGTCATTATACTATCAATTATATGATTATTCCTTTCATGTATCTAAACATAAGCCAACTGTAGATAAAACTGATATCCTTTGAGACCTCTATGTGCAGAATGCCCTTAAAGGATTACCCAAGAATAGTGCACTTTTTCTTAATGCCTTTATTTATTTTTTTTAATTTCAAAAAGCATTAATAATTTTTGTGGCTTGTGGAAAACATATCAGCCAAAACCAACATGCCTGGAAGGTAGTCAAGTTTTTACTATTGAGTGCAGTTTTCTAAAAGTAGAAAGTATCTATAATGTGGTCTTAGAATGGGTTAAAAAACACCATCCTGTAAATTGGTGCTTTTGTTATCAGGTATCATCACACAAGAGTTTTGGTTTACTCCAAACCAGTGTCTGTTCCAGTTCCTGCAATATGTTTTTTCTTCAGAGCCATCCCATTCAGTATGTCTCTGTAATTTAAATAAGTAATTTAGCTCCTTAAAAAAGCATATACACCTGGAATACTTTTTTGCATTTTTAATTTGCTTTTACTCGTGTCAGACTACTGATGACATTGCAAAATGAAATGAATACTTGATTGCAGAGTTTATAGCAAATGCAGGTCTGATTGCTTAAGCCAGTTGGGTTTATATATCTGATGCCATCAAACATCTTTTGAAAAAATATAGCAAGACCCCAGTATGGCAGTAGCCCATAACCACTTCCTTAATTTTCATCCACACTAGTTTTATGAAAATTACTAGGACTTCTCAGTTATTTGAAGCTGAAAAGGGGACTGGCTTGTGTTCCTCATGCAGGAGTAATGTTGAGGTTTACACCCTATATTAGGGATGGTGTGGCAGCATGAGGTGGCAGATCCTGGTATCTCAGACTATATGCAGAGTTAAGCTCGTACCTAAACTGTGAAGGTGGTTGCTTTGCTTAGCAAAATGTACCCATCAGCTGAATGAGAAGTGCTACTCTGAGCATCCATCTTGTCTGAGATTCAAGGAGAGGCCAAGAAAGTGGCGGTTTTGCTGTTTGGTCAGGCGTGGCAAATGCAAGTGGCAGCTTGGCAGCAGTAGGACTCTCCTGTCATAGATATTTAAGCAACTTATTAAAAAACTTGTCCTTGTATTTTCTGTGAAAAA
Organism: Regulus satrapa; assembly: GCA_013396955.1. Taxonomy (NCBI): domain Eukaryota; kingdom Metazoa; phylum Chordata; class Aves; order Passeriformes; family Regulidae; genus Regulus; species Regulus satrapa. Next base: position 247,901 of record VWZN01016568.1, read on the forward strand.
TTGTGGTGAGTAGTTGAGAGACAATTTGTTTATGCTGGCTAACTGCAAAAAAGAACTTTATCATTTACATTATTTAAAAAAAAAAAAAAGGATGGAACCAAGCAAGGAAATTTAGAAAGTAAAAATGTTAAATAAATTAAGCTGTTGAAAAGCAGTGAACTTCTCAACCATACAGAGAAAATGTGTGTTAGTGAGAGCTGGTTCTGTGCTACCTCTGGAAAACTAACAACAATTCATCTACATTAATCTGTTCCAAAGGGAAACCCAAAATTGGTTTGATTATTAGCTGCCCCTTCTGTATCACAGCACATAACTTGAGGCATTTGTTCTTAATTCCAGAAGTTTTTCTGGAAACAGAGGATTACCCAAATTGTTTGCCTGGAGTTGAGCAGGTAGTGGCACAGCACCTGGTTTAACTGAGACCCCTCTGTGGTAGGGTGATGCTTCACCTGCATGACATGGGGTGACATATGTGAAAGCCAGGCTTGAGTGTCTAAACCTTTATTCAAATTGCTGCAGGGTGATGCAGGAGGATGACTCCTGAAGATTTAAATGGGATTGTAGGTTTGTGGCAGATACTGTTGGAGGCACACCATTAAAGGTATGAGCACCCCACGTCAGAAAAGTTTCCTGTACACCTAGAGCAGCTCTTATTCCCCTTTGCCTTGGGATGTATCTGACACTTGATCCTGGAGCTGCCAGGAGCCAGGGTCCGTCTGCTTGTAATCTGTTCCACTTTCTGTGCAAAGAAGAAAATACTTCTAATGTGAAATCCATTTAAAAACACACATTTTAAAAAAACCCCAAGCCCCTACAGCTGTTTGAAAGCTGTTCGGAAGTATGGCATATTAGAAATAGTCCCAGCTGAAATGGATTAGCAGGCAGAGTTCAAGTGAGGAGGTCAAATTTGTAAACTGAATGCAATTTATCTTGTGGCACTGCAGTTTATCACATGGTTGCAGGAATAAAGAAATGCCACACGCATGCACATATTCACACCTAATAATTTAAAAAAAACTGGAAAAGGTCTTAAAAAGACATTAGAAGGCTTCTGATGACATAATGCTATCTGAAGTAATAAAACAAAGATGGTTGAAGTCAGTTCCAAAGCAACTGCAGCCAGAGATATCTTTATATGCCAGTCTTTATATATCTTTCATGTCTCAGAAAAAAGTGATTGATTCCTAATATTGCATAATAACTATATGAGGAGACAATAGTTAAAATTTTTCCACTCACGGATTTCTTCATGCTACATTTAATTTACTAATTTTACATTTACAGAGATTCTTTAATGTCTGGATTAGCTGCATTTACATCTTCAAAACTTGTGGGATGGTCTGCCCTGTAGAAAATAAAAAGAAAACTTTTTCAGGGTGTGACTGTGTAGTTTCCTTGGAACCCCTCTTTTTTGGGAAAATAATATTTTCTTTAGAGGGAGCATAAAATACATTTTATTTTCTTTAGAAGGAGCAGGAGCCTTTTCTTTTTAAAATCTTCATCATGAGCTGGAAAGTTTCTCTTTGAATTTGTGTAGCAGATTGTTGGATAGTTGATTTCATAAGGGTGTCTGCATAGAGACCGTCTGCTTTTCTGGTGGCTTCAGGTCCTGGTGGTGCAGAATTTACAAGGTCCATGCTTTGCCAATGCTGCAAAGTTGTCAGTCTTCACTGTTTTGTTCACATGTAATATTTTCCCCGACAGGATGCAAAGCTCACAGAATGAGCTTGTAGACGGTGCTCTTGAAAATCTGGTAATCTTGTGACTTCTAGATTGAACTGTGTTGTCCTGAGACAATGCAGTCTGTTAATAATCTTTTGTCTTGCGTATAAGTTTGTGCCTGTGTATTCGTCATGCTCTGTTGTGGGAAGATAGTCCTCTGTCCTTCAAAAGAGGTTCACTAATGTCACCAAAACAGAAAAGGTGATGGGCCTCCTTTTAGAGGAGGACTGTGACTGCTAAGCCGCTTGGAATTAAAAAAGGTCAGGATAATTCTGCATTTTAGTCACATTTGGTGCTAAGTTTAATGATAAGGGCATTTTTTCAAAGACACTTTCGGTGGTGTAAACTACAAGGAAAGATGTTAATGTCACATTAATAATAATTATTTAGAAGTGTGATAAACTCATCTTGAGCAGCCTCTATTAGATACAATTTTGGAATGAAATTTAAAGTAGAAGGTAATTTCTAGATGCAATTAAAAACTTGTCAGAGTGGAGAAGCAGGCACTTTGTGTCTCATTTTGATGGCAAGCACTGTAATGAAGTGGCTCAGCCTGGCATTTTCCTGCCTGCAGCTTGATCATGGACAATCCTAGTGCACTGTCTGGTGCAGCTGCATTTCTAATGCATTAAGCTCTAAATGTTCTCAGAGGCAAAATACCCCAGACTTGTTTTCTATGATAATTTTCTTATAAGGACTTTTTTAAGCAAGTCCCTGAAGCATCAGCGCCCCTTATTCCAATTACAATAATTTCAAGATGTGATCCCTGCAGAATACTGTGGAGTTGGCATGTTTGCAGCTTTTCCTTATTGTCACGTGCCAGCTGCTAGAGGGATATTAACTGCAGCATGCAGCCCTCCTTCCAGCATGCCTTTCCAGGCTGCATATTTCTGAACTCCTCTTTTGCTTTTGCCTGCTTGTCTTTTATATTATTAAGGAATTGGATGTGTGCAAAAAAGGCTTCAACCACAGCCGTGGGGCTTCTTTGGTTTTAGATCGAACTCATCATGTTTTGCTGTTTATGCATTGCCATTCACCACTTCCAGTTACTCCAATCTACTTCTAGCCCAGACAGAGTATGTAATTCAGCCATGGATGGACTTTTAAATTTTGACCATCTAGCCCCAAGGATGAATGTCTTTGTTTTCCAGTCTGGTTTTGCCACCTGCACGTCTTAGAGTCATTTCAAGTTAACAAACTTTGGTGAATGGCGTTAAAGCAAGACTGTGATGGGCTTAAAATACCCATTGTATGCTAGTGTCCATGTTTTCATATTGACACTTCTCACAAGCAGGACATTTAATAGCCAGTCTATGAATGTTTTGTCTTGATTTCTTGTCAGGATTGCTTTTTCAAAGGAGCTGGTGGTGACTAAGCAGAGAGAGCTCATTTTAAATCAGAGTTATTGAATTTGATATCCCTCAAACCCTCAGCACCACTGACCATGCTTAGATCATGTCTTAGTTCACATATAGTATGTGACCTGCAGTGAGATCCCTATAGGACCATCCCTTTCTGGTGCATTTCCATGGTTTAGGATGCCCTTGGGCTGAAAATTATGGCAGACCTTTATGAGTGCCTTCCCAGTGTCAGCTGAGGCTGACAGCAATACAAAAATCAATTTAGCATGGAAAAAAAGGAAACCAATATGTCCTAAGTTTCGATGCTAGTGTCTGGTGTGATTTTTGATTTGTGTGTGTTGTTTTGGTAAAGATTGGAAGAGTTCTCAGTTTGTGCAGTGCTAGGCATTTTATGGCATATTTAAATGCCTATAATATAATTCGCTTTGCCATCAGAAGGCATAAATGTCAGCCTATTGACACATTATAAAGACACAAATGGAATGTAGCCTGGCAGACTGGTGCTGGTTTTGAGGTTTAATAGTACATCTGTATCATTTATCCCAGCGGGAAATAACACAGGATGTTGCCTTGTAATTTTTTACTACTGTATAATAAAATGTAACCACAATAAATGGTGTCTAAGCAAGTTATGCAGCAGATTCTGGATTTTGTCCAGTGTGCCTGTACCACTCAGGTTAGCTTTTCCCCCCTGCAAGTTTAGGCAAGATGCTATTTTGACTGGATACAAACGCTATGTGGATCTCTTTACTGTGTTTATGTATGCACCTATAGAGACTTTCTATGCATCCCACCTCTTAATTGGCTGGTGTTAATAGTCCATTCCTCTTTAAATCACTCCCATCCTAAGTTGAACTGTCCTTGGAAGGGTCTGTTCTGCATTTCTGCACTTCAAGAGATTGCTTTCCCAAATGCCCTCTCTGTGATATGGTGTTATGTGCAATAGGCTTTTGATAAAAAACTCAAGCGGGGGCACTTCCTGGAAGTATTATCAGACTCATGCAAATGGAGAGCATGGGTTTTTGTATTTTTGTTGGTGAATTTAACTTATAGTACATTCCCTGCTCAATGCTAATGGGGCATCTTGCACACCTTCCAGCATCCTGGAAGGGACTGTATCCTGCCTGGTGCCAGTACTTCCCTACCTTCAGAGTCTGGGCTACTGCACTGCTGCAGGCTGGGATTTTTTTTTTTTTTTTTTTTAATTTTTAATTAAAGTTATGAGAAGTCTGAGAAAGGAGTCAGCATCAAGCTAGGCACTTCTGCAGGGGCCTGATAATGCAGAAGGGCTCTCTGGTTGCTTTGTAACATCTGTCCTGCAATGTTCCAAGTGAAGAAAAATATGAAAACATTATTCTGTGCGTATGAGAGTGCTGCACATTTGTAAAAAGACAATTAACATAGAAATGAGGGAAGCTTTTGATTCATCAAGTAGATTCAACAGACTGTGTCATTTCCTTGATTTTCATTTTAATTAGGATTAATCAGTTTTATCTCCTAAGGTCTTTGCAGAGAATTTACGCGAAACAGAAGATTTTGGTCAGCAGTGTGCCAGTGTAATAGCCCCTACTTGAAGAAATCCAGCTGTGGCACATATAACCAGGATTAGATTTGGCAGGGCTCCAGGCTCTCCTCTCTCGTTAAATGCCTTGCTGTTGCAGGAAGCTCTCTGGATCTTCCAATACCAGATCCTGTGTTTCACATAGCTACCTGGTTATTTGCTTCAAAAACCAGTTGGAACCAGTATATTGCTTGGAAAAAATAGTGTCTGGGGTGTCAGCTTGAAATAATGGCTGCTCTCTGCTTCAAAGACAAGCTCAAAAAGTCTTGCTTAACCCCAACACCCATTGGTCCTGGCAGCTGGGAGCTAGAGCCAGCTGAGACAAAATGAATGTGACCTTTTCCTTCTCAAACTCAATATATTTAACAGAAGCATTTGCCTTTGGATGGAGCTTCAAATATGTTAAAATTAGAGAGTGAGGGAAAGGAGCCAAGTAGTTCTATAGGAAGGAGAGCGGCAAGGCAGTGGCCTCCTAGGGGAAGCAGCAAGGTTTGAGTGCATGTTCTGCATCCTGCATGGAAGAAGCAGGACTCTTAACATGCCCTAGGTGAGTGTTGTTTTCTTGGTCTTGGGCTGTGTTCCCTTTCTTCTTCTTCTTTCTTAGTTTTTTCATATTTTTAGAAGTCTCTTATCCCATCAAGAAAAAAAAAAAGTCTTTGAAAAGGGTTACAAAAACAAATGAAATCTTTCTGGTTTAGTTATTAGACATATTTCTAAATGGATACATTTCATCATGGAAATTAGAATAATTTGCAAATATGAGGGACAAATTTTATTATTATTGTTTTTCAGTACCTGAAATAGATATCTTGCTATGAAAACTTCCATAGCATGTGCAAGTGAAAATTTAGCTTCCAGATTTTCTTTAGTGGAGAAGACATAATTATTTCAAAATATGTGAAATGTAAATGTTTTCCTGTTAATTGTAGGAGAACAATATTTCACCCCTGTGGGACCTACAACAGTAAATATCAAGTGTAGGCTTTAAGCATCTTGTACACTCAACAGATTTGAAAGCCAGTAAGTGTATGAGCAAGAAGAAAATGGAGACAGAAGGCAAAAAATGCTGAAGGGAAAATCCTACTGAAAGCTCACAAAGCATTTTCAAGCTTACAGAAAGGACCTGCTCCATTCCCGTTACACAGAAGTGTTAAAATGAGAGCAGGCGACCCCTTTCCCCCAAATCATTCATCTGTTATGTCTGCAATGTATTTAGACTGAATCCATTCCCAGATGCTGCAGATCTGTCAGTTCCAGGGGAAATTAATGGGATTTTACCATTTGCTTTGAGGAAAAGAGGACTGGACTTTCTCCTGCTGTCTTTGGCAGGAAGGAGCAAGGAGCTTTCCTGCCTGCTCTCTTTAAATATTGTGTCTTTTTAAGCCTTTTTTGCCACATAGCCTAATTTGTTTTACTGCAATATACCAGGTTGGAAAATTACAGAGGTTAATGTACAGCCGTATGATACACAACCATAATGGTAGACTCTAATGTTTTTTAAATGGTAAACCAAAGGCATTTGTAATATGAGTTGTAGTGAATTGCCTGCACTTCTTGCCAGAGATTAGTTTAGCATTGCTTTTAATATTTTATGCACTGAAGTTTTTTGCAAAGACTAAGAGCTTCACTCACTTTGCACACTTGTGCTTTGTTCGGTCCCTGTACAAAGCACAACAGAACCACTCTCTTGCTGATGAATTTTATATCAAGAAGTTCTATCAAATTACAGTTATACTGCATTGGAAAGATTTTTCTAGTAATCAGTGAAGACTACATCAGATTTATGGTATCATAACTGAGCCAAGTAGTTAGAAGTCTAACCTTTTGTAGTATCACAGGTTGCATATTAATGTTTTAAATATCTAAACCACACATGAGTGACGTAGGACGTTTTTACTTTAAATGTTACTGTAGAGATTTGATGGTACATAATCCCATTAAAACAGAAGAGTGCAAGATGAAACGATCCATTTGCAATTATAATTATGCATATTGAGATTGACCATTCTTTAAAAAATTGGAAGTGCAAGGTTGAGAAGGGTGCTTGAGCAATCACTCTTTGTTGAGAGCATTGATGGAAGAATAAAAAATTTGAGGGGGATTGATTTGTCAGTAATCTGCATGAAAAAGTATGGGAAGCATTTCTTTGAAACGTGAAAGGGAGGTAACCCTTTCACTGTCATGGTTAGCTTGGCTTGGAGAGCCACCACAAAAAGACATGATCAAAACCAGAACAGCAGGTAACACTGAACTACTTCACCTGCTCTTGACACTTGATAAATGAAGAATATTAGTTGATCAGCTTAGTATTGGAGAGTCAGCATGGCCTCATGAGTACTCCAGAGGAGGTGGGTTTTGTTCTAGCTCAGTCAGGGGCCTGCTTTTTGACCTTGAACAAAGATTTTTTTGTCTCCTTGCCTTTCTTTCTGCTATTCCTTGATTGCCTTGTCTTTGTAGAGGATGAGCTCTTCAGGAGAGAGATTTCTTTGCATTGTGTTCTGTGAACAATGAAGTCTGAGCCTCGCTGAAGCCTCTAGGGGCATCTCTAAAAGAAATTATAATTGTTAGCTTTAATCACTTTCATCAAAAGAGCTTGGTAATGGAGGGTGTCAGTGTGGAGGATTTGGAGAAATCTGTAGGGTGCCTGTTAATTAAGTCACCGTGGGTGAAAGTTGCTGATTGGGTTTCCTTGAGCTGATGCAGAGATGCTGATGCCCGGGAGCAAGGCAGTGCTGCTCCATATGGGTTTTTAATCCCCAAAAGCATGACACTGGGTGCTGACTCCTCTGCTTCTGCAGAGCCAGAAGCCAGGTGCTTGGTACATTTTAGCTTTTTCAAAAGCCTCTTACTGGTTGCCTAAAACTTCATGTGGTTTTTTGTGGGTCCTATTGTTGTAAACATTTGTGACAGAAATTGGGCTGCTTGGCTTTTTGCAGTGAAGACAGATCCATGAGGATGAGCCATCCCATCTTGATGGATTATCCTCCTAGCCTTTTCTCCTGCCAAAATAAAGTGTTTATTGTTGCTGTCCTTATTAGCAGCTTTTGGTTTGGGATGAAGGTGCATCAGCATGCCAGTTTTCAGATTAATTACCAGTCTTGTGGCATCTTGTGATACAGAGCAATGTGCCCTTGTCCTCTTTGGGTGGATGCATTACTTACCATAGTGAAGGATTTAGAAATATTTAGCCACATGTACACCAGAAGCCATGTTAGTAAAAGTGGGCTATGTTGAAATATCTCCATTATTCATTTAGCAGTAAAATTGGCAGGTAGAGATCTAGGGTAATATGGGATGAAGCAAGAGAAAGAGGTGCTTTCCCCTCTCCTTAGAATCCTGAGTGAGACCACTTTCCAAATTGTCCAGCCAGAGTATGACTGGGGAGAACTGGGGAAGAAGCAGCAAATGCTTTCTGAGGAGCGCTGAAGGTTTGAGGGCAAGCAGGTTAATCAAGTGATGGAGAAAGCAGTAAAAGAGGATCAAAACAAGGTTCCCTTGCATAAAGGGCAGGAGCTCCACTGCTTTGAATATTAGCAGGAGTCAGAGGTAATGCAATGCCCCTTTCTTTAGTCTGTTTATTCTCTGTTTTAGGGCTAATGCCAAATCCCTGTAGTTCCTGCAGAGCACCACTGCCAGTTAGTGTCGATTCTCTAACAAGTATTTTGCAAGCTCTTTGCTCTTGCAGAATTCCCTGTATGGCTCCCTTCCTATTTCAATAAGAACAAGAATTCCCCAATCTGCATTTGAAATCTGCATGGAAATATCATATGGCAGAGGCCAACTCAAGGTTACACATTTGGCATTTGGGAAGGGAAGGCAAGAAAAATGTACCAGTCACTACACTCATGTTATGATAAAATAAAGGTGAGCCAGAAGAAGAGCATGTGCTGCATCCTAAAACTACACAGAACAGCCATAAACTACAGTATGCTGTGCTATCTCGAGTCCTTTATGTTTCAAGCAGAAGTAAAATGTGGGGTATCATAAATGAAACAGAGATCTTGTTTTAATTTTATTTTTAAAGCCATTGCAAGGCAATGGCGTAGCAAACATTAACTTCTTCAAACTGCAATTTCTTTGCTCTGTACTGCTCCTATCAGATGAGAATTACTCTCCAAAGCTTCTTGGAACCAGGTAAAGTTTTTACTATAAAGCACAAGTAGAGTAGTCTAAACAAATGGCATTTTTCCTAGAAATAAAGTATATGGATGCCCTTATGAGGTGTTACCTGTTCTGCTCTACACTTGTAAAAGTGGTTTTTCCTACTGAAACTGTATATATTTGGTCAAAATCCAAGGCTGGAAATGTGTATAGTCTGTACATCTAGAGACTTTTTCATTTGTACAGTGAGGAATAATAACTGGCCTTACCCTGAGTTTGCCTGTAAATTTCTTAGATGATGCAAAGCCTGTTTCTTGCTTACAGAGGCAATTTTGCTGACAAGCTGGAATAGGTCTCTTTTTCTTCCAGAGGATCCATACTTGCCTGTTAGAGAGAAATCACTCAAAAAGCAGCATGCATGCTGGACTCTCAAGCCTTGTTTTAAGTTTTAATTTACTTGTTTGACTTACAAGGTTACTGAATGCAAGCAGTTGCTTCTTCAGTATATAAATAAGATGAATTATGTCTTAGGGACCAATGCCTCAGCCTCCTTCTTCTCATGCTCTCAGGGGAGGATCTGTTGAGGAGTGCTTAGAGCTGGGGTGCAACTTTCTTTTTTTCCATTGAAAATTAAAGTAAGATTGCTCTGGATTAGCTGAGATGTGAAACCAGAGCCCCAGAACTATTTATTGGTGGGGGTTCTGAAATTTGTGAAGGTATAGGGTGGTCCAGGCTGTGGAACCAAGGCAGCAGAGTGAAAGCTGTGCTACAGCCCTGATTAGGAAAGACTTGGGGAGTCAGTGCTGTAGCTGGAACAGTTGGCCCCAGTTTAACACTTTTTAAAATCCCCTTTTTAATCAGCCTTTAAAGCTTTTCATTTCAATACACTTCTTTCAAAGAATGTGACCTGTTTCCTCCCCTACAAGTTGCAGAAAATGAGTTTGGTTTGTAGTTGATGTTGGAAGCAAAATTCAGGCAGGAGGACTCATTGCTGCTTTCCCTTGCATGGGTTTTTAATTATATTTTCTAATTGTTTCACTGGGATGGGATGAGGTCCTGGGGTCCTGTGCCATCCAGCTTGACTCTGACAAGACTGATTCTCACTGACGTTTCATCTGTAGCAATCCCAACTGTGAGGAGCAATTTTTCATGTGTAATTAATCCTAATAAAACCAACACTTCCAGGAGGCTGACCTGGATCCATCCATTTCATTGTTTTGTCAATTAATGTTATATTTAGCATCTAACACTGTAATTAGAAGAAAATACTGAAGATGTAAAGGGACAGACAAATTTTAAGTTGTAGCTGCTGAGGAAAAGGAATTGCTATTGTTGCAATCATAATTTATTTTAACTTCTTTTCAAACTAAATGTTTTTTATTATGGTGCAATGACCTCTAAAAACCTCTGATAAATTGTCTAGTTTAACAGTAGTTTCTCCAGATCACATTGGAAGCTGTTGTGGGAAGAGCTGCTCACGTACCTGCATGTGTGTTTGATATCTACTTGAATCTCTAAGGTTTTTTTAAAATTATTGGCAATGATACTTTCCACTGATTTTTTTCCTCTGACTATTGTTTTGTGTTACTACTGTCTTCCTATGCAGAGATCTGCTTTATAGACATGAAAAATTCTTACTTTCCAAAAACCAGTTCTGTTGACCAAAATCAGTTGTTCATTGCTCTGTCCTCTGGTAGATGTATGGAAGAAAGTTCATGAGTGCCTGATAAGTCCTCAGAGTCAAGTATAAACATTTAAAAATTGTTTTCTTTTTCTCTTTGTTTCCAGAAATGTTGAATACAGTACACTGCAAAAAATAGCGTGTGGATTTCTCACACCTGAAGAACAAGAAAAGGTAATTACTGGACCATACAGTCGAGCCTCATTTGTTTGCTGTGCTAAAATATTTAGACCTGATCACGTTGCATGAGCTTCCAGCACTGTGTCTGCATATGGGTTTTGTGTATTTTCAGTTATGCGGGCGCAGTTGTTTCTTGAGAATATTCCTTTATGTAAAGGGAACAAGGGAACAAAAGCAGCAGAGCATGAAAATGCTGTAGCAAATGGTAGGGAAGAGCATACCATGAGTGTTTTCAGTACCTATAGAAGTGAAAAGGGTAAGAGGGGAAAAAAGAAACCAAGGCTTATATGTGCCAATGGGAAAAGGGCTGCAGACTTTGCTGTGTTTGCAAGACTGCCTGATGGAGCCTCACAGCCTGCTGGGCGAGTGTCGGTGGAGGCTCAGTGTTCATCAGCCTTACAGCAGCCTCCTCATGTTTCAGTGACCGAGTAGCTTGTGGGGTGGTGCACCCTGCTCCAGAGGTTGTGAGCTCCTCTGCTGCCTGCATGCCTGCCTCTTGCAGTCGAGTTTCTTGATCCTCCTGGGTCGTGACATTTTGTTGGTGCAACGCAGCTCGGCAGGGATGTGGCTCAGTTGCTAGTGTTAAACAAAATGCTGTTCATCAAACTTTCATGAGACACTTTGCCAGGGGCTGCATCTTGAAAGAGTAGGCTCCAAAAAGCAGTGAGCAGAGCTGTGCTGCTCTGTAATGCTGGCATCTCCTGTATTTTCTTCTGCTTTCTTTCCAAGGCTGAGAGGTGAGCACCCCTACAGGGACTTGAGTAGTTTTGCACTCCTTCCTCCCTGAAGGAAAAGTTAAACAAGGCAGGCATGGCCATGTTGAAGAGTGGTGGTCCTGCTTCAGCTGGTACATCCCTTCAGCGGTATGGTGATCCAGAAGAGGGACCAGGAACTCAGCTTTGCCTTAAAGTCTGTGTTGAGCATGATTATTTCTGGGGTTAAGCTGAGGAATCTGCATGGGCTGAGCCTTTCAGTAAGGTTTTGTAGTAATTAATATAATGACTTTAAAGTAAGAAAATGTGTTGGTAGATACCAGTATGAAGAATAAAATGACTATATAATGTAAAGGTCTGTAAATCTGAGTATAGAAAAGCAAGGCTAGTGAGACTTAAAAACATGGATATGAAGAGAGACACAGCAGGTGTTTCTGGAGTCAGGAAACTTTCTATATGACCACCTGACGTGTTTTTTACGAGACACTTCATTTCATCGCTTGGGTTTGAAAAATGCATGTGAGTGACATCTGGTGTTCACTACATCTGCAGTGCCATACTGCTGATAATTAGCACGTGCATTTGAGAGGCAATATGAAGCCAAGATGACAAGCACAGAAAAATAAGAGGGTGGAACAATTCTACTTTCTCCATGTATCAGCATTCCTATTTTCTGGAAGTCCATCTTTCCACTCTACTAATGAAGTGTTGTCTCAAGAACCATGCTGAAAAACACTTCAAGGGCCTAAATTTGCAACTTGTGTGGAACCTTGTATATTTTTCTTGTGGTGGTCTCTGCATGCATCAATTTAGTGAAAAAATATGATAGCAAAGGAAAAAGACCAGACAGAAGAAGAAGCTCTTGGAGCAAATAAATGCTTGGTTAAAGTGCATTAAAGTTTTGGTGAACCACTTTTTCCTGTATTTGAGATCAAATTGATTTGAACTGCCTTCCATGGGCTAACAAACAGGGTTCATTTTGTTGGATATTTCCATTTGGATTTAAGGTGTAATTTAAAACTCTGTATTGCTTTCTGTCACCATCACCAGCTCATTTCTTTGCTGTGGGACTGTCCTGCTTGGGCACTGACATGTATGAGAGAAGTAGGATAACTTTATTGGGAGTCAGACAGTTCAGTGCTCTGTTTATCCATGTCAAAAACAAAGGTTGAAAAATCATATTTCTTTAAAATAATGAGTTTTGCAAGGGGAATAATGATACAGATTACTGTATGCTACAGTGTGTTGGCAAATAGGAAGACTGTGCCTTGCTGTTAAGTTTCACTGGTATTTCACTGCTNGAGGAAGACTGTGCCTTGCTGACTTAAACTTAAACTTAAAGTTTCACTGGTATTTCACTGCTCTTTTATAAGAAGGCAAGATATTAATGTAAGTTATCCATGCCACTTAAAATTATCTCTACAAACTCAGGTATTTATTTTTTCATACAATTTATGTTTATGCTTTTGGGACAGTTGTAAAGAGATTTTTGAAGAAAGCGGTATTTCTTTTTGTACATACGAGATTAAAAACATGTCTGCTTTCTGAGGCCTTGAAACACAACTACCCTACACCGCTGCAGTGTGGTTCAAACATGGGAATTATTTCCACTGGCTTCCTTGAAAGCTATAGGTGTTGTTTTAAAGTTTCATGTAAGCAATATTGTAAGTAGGTAAGGGTATATATGCACCAAAACTGGCCACTGATGTTATATTTGATCTCCTCTTCTGTGAACTCTGGTAGTTGCACGGAATTTTTTTCATCCCATGAACGGGATCCCACAGAGGCATTTAGTTAGCTCTGTCAGCTATGTGAGCAGAACAACCATTTTTATTCCTCCAGACTGCAGTGGTGTCATTTTATTTGCTGGTGCATGGCACTTGGTTGCTGGGCTAGGAAGGTATCAGATGTATTTAATTGCAGAAGGCACAGTAGCTGCTCTGTGCGTGAGCCAGCCCCTAGGAAAGGCTTTGCCCCATCTTACCGAGGCACTGACCTTGATGGGGGTGTTTACCCCCTGCAATGGGGGCTTTTTGTAGATGGCGTGGATTTCATGCTGTGCTGCTGTTAACATCAGTGAGCAGGGTCCAAAGCTGCAGAAATTGAGACTGTGCTTTTACCTCCTGCATAGCCAGACCAAAGGAAGAAATCCCAAGGCTCAAGGGCATGAGAAGTGTTCTCTTCTTTTGTTCTCAATGTCTTTCTTTCTTTCTTTTTTTTNGGCTGGCCATGACATTAAGATTTCTAATTAATTTAGAAACCACAGGCAGTTGAAGAGAGTGAGCAATGTAATAACTGGGCCATGGGGCAGAGTAAAAGCACATCAATTATTCAGGCAGTCGTTGCAGCTTATTCCCTTCCCAAAGCTGGGCTGGCTGTCAGTGTGTGTCAGTGATGCTGCTAATGCCCTTCAGAATTTACATGCATAAATAGTGGCCTTTTAAAATCTGCATGAGGATAACTTTAGTGTTTTCAACAGTAGCTTCCAGCAGCATGCTCTGTCTAGTGGCTGGGGCTCCAACTACTATTTTTGATGCCTTATTCAAAACTGGGATCTTGGCAAGTGCATCCCCAAAAGCCTCTGCTGTGGAGAAGTTGCTCCTCGAAGAGGTTGAGGGGCAGCCTGAGCTATGCAAAGGAAGAAACTGTCCCGCTTTAAAAAGCCTGTGGTGTCTGAGCATGTTCTCTCTGGGTGAGTGAGTCCAGCATCTCTTAAAATGCATCATCCCCTGCTTCTATTACTGTGATGTCTCCAAAGCACACACCATGAAGATGCCTTGGATGACACTGGAGCTGGATCCAGTGCAGTTCCTCTGCAGGTGGAGGAACAGGAACCATCCTTCTCACTGCTTTGGCTATTGCAGGTCCTGTACTTAGACTGAGCAGTTGGAAAGTTTGAAATAGAAAAAGCTTCTCTCACTGCCAAGAGCTACATTCACAGGACTGGCTGTGATTGTCTTAAATGAGTGCTGGACTTAAGACGAAATCAAGTCTCATGTTCGGGGTGCCACAGGGAGCAGCACTGATTCCTGCATTGAACCAGTAAGGGGAGTGAGAACTGTGAGACCTGTTGGATTTTTCTGCTATGGACTACACGTGGATGACAAAGCCTTATTTTTCTGTCTGGTCAGCATGGTTATCCCTGCTGCTGGAGGTAGCCACCTTGCTTTTTAAAAAGTGAACTAATTTGTGAAGGCAACAAAATAAAATGAGCCTTGCTAATTATGTGTTGTGCTGGCAAAATGACCAGCTTGGGTTTGGAAAATGCTGGCTGTAATTAATGGTGAAAGGATTTTTCTCTCATCTATGTAGCCATTATGAATCACTTTTCCCCATGGAAATTTTAAAATCTGTCTCACTGGGGAGCCTGAGGAGGAACAGGTAAAATGGATTTGTCTTAATAGCTGCAGTTGTAACTTAAACACTTGAAATGATATTAAGCATCTCTCTCCATTAGCATTTCATGTTGATCTTGATGATATACCAGCCGAGGCTAAGACAGGATCAACGTTCATTAGATGGAAGAAACTAAACTCTGTAGACAAATGCTTTGGCTAAATGGGGCCTTCATTGCACTGAGAACAAGAATGCAATTAGCTGAAATGTTTGTTTACAAAATCTAATTCCTGGGGAGTATCTTCTCAGATTGCCACTTACATCTCGTTCTGCTTTTGTTGCCAAGGCTTGCAGGTTGACGGATTTTGCAAAAAGCTTGGTTGTAGTACGTATATAACAGATGTTTCCAACTTTGCATGGCAAAGCTGAATGCACGTGAAGAGCAGGGGCTAAGCTGCAGGTGTGCCAGAGTTTATTTGTGCATTCCTCACATTTATTTTACATTTTGCAGTTAAGTGCAATTAATAATAATTATTAGATGTTCCAGATATTAAACAGCGTAGGCTGAAGATAAGCTGGAAATTGTGCAGCACTGAGTGCTGTTACTGCTGTCCTCCTGTCCCCCACCTGGAGCCTAGCCCAGGGGAATCACCGATGGGTTCCAGCTGGGTGAGCATGCGTCTCTGCCAGGATAACTGCATGAAGAGCCTTGTCCTGGTTGGTTGACAAACATGGACACCCTCAGAGGGTGATTTCACCCATCCACAATGCGAGTTGTTCTCTGAAAATGCTGCTTCTCTTTGGGTTACAGCAGTGACCAGTGGGAAACATAAATTCTGCCATCCAGATATTAGAGCAGATTTTGTCACTGCATAGGGTTTGTGGAGTGGGAAGGATCAGGCCTTTGGAGCCTGTACTGATACTAACAAAACAGCTTCATACTAGTTGTAACCGTGTAATAGAACATTGCTTGGGTATGGTGTGGCAGTATTTGTTAGCCTTTTCTTTTCTTTAGTCCATGTGGTGGCTTTGCTTTCCTTGCATTTTTTTCTAGTGGTTTCCTTGCAACTGAAGAGTGTGTGCACTTACCGGTGGGTGATACTGAGCAAGTAAGCATTTCCTGGACACATTTCCATCATGCATCTGGTGGCAAACATGAAACAGTTACCAGAATAATACCTTTTCTTCCCTGTTTGATGAATACAGGATATTAATAAAATAGTCAGTGTAATCTGTTTGGTGATGGCTTATAGTTACGTTAAATGATGGGGAACAGACTAATGAAGGCCGTCCTGTTGATGGATAAGGGCTGCAATTTACCAAGCCTCAGTTATTAAGTAAAACAAAGTTGCTTTTGTCTAATGTGCAGAGTGTTAGGTGATGCACAGGTATGTCTGTGTATGTTGTACTGAGCACAGAAAGAGGGTGTGAGCTCTGGCATCTGTGGGAGTTCAGGATGGGATGGGACTGCTGCAGGGGCTCCTTACGTTGTTGTAAGAGGTAAAGTCTCGAAGTCTTTCAGATGTCTTAGCTGTGATTTGTTAACAAGTTCATTGCAGTGTTGTGGGTCTTGCTGCCTCGTCCCGTGCAAAGGATGCTCCCCGGCAGCACTTTTCCTTCAGGCAGTGAAAAGGGAATTGCAGGAGTCAGTGCTGGGGTTTGCTCTTTGAAAGGCACTGCTCAGGAGATCCCTTGGGTGTCTATGCTAATACAGCATTTAAAACACTGCTTTTTCAGTGTCAGCACTGGAAATGACAAATGCTTCCCTTAATTTGAGAGAAGTGTGCCTGATATTACATGCTTATATATGCCTGAGAGTCTATTCTCAAGACAGTACAGAGGCCTATCTCCTGTGAAAGCTAATTGCACTATTAGGAGAAGATATCCTGCTAACTTAATAAGATACATTTATTTGTATCTTAGAGGATATTTTTTATGAGGTGGAAGAAATCCTGCATGGTGCCAAATTTTATTTGAAGCATATTGTTCTTTGCTGTCCCTTCCTCTTTGCCCATGTCAAAACTGTTCTGGAAATTGAAAATATTTTATAAGTTCAAGGCACACCAATGTAATTGAAGGCAGGCAGCAGTTATGAGAGCTGAAGGGGAATTCATCATGCAGATGACTTGAAGCTGATTTTTTCCTTTGGAAGGAAAAAAGTCAGTAGGAAGCAACATTGCTTACAGGGCTATATACATTAAAGGTATAGAAAGCTCAGGTGAACAGAAAGAACTGTGGCCAAGGTGTCTCCCTTTGCTCCTGCTCTGATGTGACTTTAGCTCTTCCACAGATGCTATCAAGAATCTGGGACAGATTGAGTACTTTACTGCCTGGGCCTGCTTTGGGGGTGGAGGACAGGATTTGGGGGGGGCCTGGATGACTGCATCTACCTGTTCCCCAGAACACCCCCCTCCCCCCCCTTGGCATCCCACAATACAGATCATCTTTATCTTCTCTGCATTCCATAGGCCGTTAAAGCATTAGGAGCTGGGCATTGAGATTTTGTACCAGCATGATTTGAACTTAAGTCCAATTTAAACAGAAGTTTAAAGAGCTCTCTCCACTCCCTCTCATGCAAAGTGCACTCTAAGAGTCTAAATGCGCTGTATCTGGCTTGGAGACATTTCCCTGTGGTTTATTGCCTTGCTTTTATTGATGGGCTGTGTTTGCTTTCACACAAACTGATTCATTTGGACACAATGATTTGTTTCGCAGAAGTTGTTTGCTTAGGGATGAAGGCTGAATTAAGGGGGTTTTATGGGGTAGAAACTTTATTTCCACAGACTTCTTCAGATCTCAGTTTCACTCCCTGCAAAGTTTGTACAGACTCAGATAAAGTGGCCCTTGGCCAAACTGGGGAGATGCAATGTGCCAAGTAGCTGTAGGGAGAGCAGGAGGATATGTTAAATTACAGAGAGCTTTTTAAAATTTTAGAATGTCCTGCAGGACCTAAACGATGGGTCTTGTAAAAAAATGCAAGATGATCTGATTCTGCTTTTTAATTTCCAAAAATAAGAACAAAATGGGAACAATCAATCCAATTTTATTAAAATATGAAGATATGCTAAGTACAGCATTAGATATGTATTTTTTCACTATAAATACACCCCCAAGGAATCATTCTATTTTTAAGATGAACTTGGTATTATGATAATGTAAAAGAAGTCTATAATTTATAATTCCAGTTGGAGGTGAAGAAATTTAACATGTCAGTTTCTCTATTCATTACTCCAGCAGTCAAGACTAACAGACTGTTCCTTCACCTTTGCTGTCAATCATTTAGATAGACCAATTATGGATTCAGTTAAAAAATATATATATTAAAAGAGAAAATGCTGCAGAAGAATCTTCAACATACTAATTAAAAANCAATTCTTCTGTAAGAGTACATTTAGTCCTACACTGTATGAGCTTCATGGCTAAAACTCCTCAACTATTACTCTGGTCTTTCTGAAGGTGCCATATGGACTAAATTGAGAAGTGGCTCTCCAGTGTTTGTGTGTTGGGAAAAAGTTGATGACAGCTGACAGTCTTCTTGTACCATTTAGAAACTCACTGCCTGGCAATTCTTTGGGGAAAAAAAATTTAAAAAGGAGGAGGTGAAAGATAAAGTCCTGTATTGGTATTTAAGTCTTCATTGTGCAGAACCACTTAAGTATGCTGAAAAAAGGTGCTTTCTGGCTGGCTTGGGATCTTTATTAATTTTAAGCATAAGTTTTGGAGTTTTGAGCCTTAAGGTCTCCAGTGCAGTGCTTCTTTAGCACTCAATTTAGAAGGGACGTAATTGTACTGACCCCTGTTCTGCCAGTACTAAATATTCAACGTGCTCCAAAATTATTCCACAGACCTGAAACTAGAAAATCAGATTCCTTATTGGGATGCATAAATACAGTTGCAGGTCTTGTAATCTTGTATTAAAACAGCAGCATTTCTTTGGGGTAAGTTTATTATTACAAAACATACATGGCCAGACTTAAATATAGTTAACCTAATATGATCAGACTGATTTGGAGCAGAGGTAGGTCAACACTAACTGCTTTTGAAAGTCTCATCCCACTTCTCTAGAGATTAGGGCTATGTGTGCAGAGTCTCAGCCTAAGTCATGCTGAAGAGGGAGAAGGAATGTTTCTTAATGGAGAGAGGCTTCATTTGGACAACAGAAGCATCTAGCAGACTCAGATAAGAAAGATCTGCTGCCAGATGGAATAATATCCAGCTTTGCCCAAGGCACAAGTTAACCCATGTGGATGTGAGTCTTTGCTACTGACAAAGAGTGTACATGGGCAGCCACCCTCTTTTCAGGTAGGTAGGGGCATCCTCTCCTCTCGTGTTTTGATCTGTACTGCTGTACCAAGGGAGTACAGATGAAAAACTTGAGGCTGCTTGCCCCAGTTTTCTCTTTGGTTTTACCTTTGTTTAAAAAAAACCAAAACAAAACAAACTACATTATTTCAAAGGTAGTGTTCTTGGGATTTGTAGCACTTGCTGGAATCTCCCAGCATGGAAGCTTATTTTAGGTGTAATATTTAATTTAAATACCTAAAAGTTAAGTGCTCTTTTAGGCATTTGAGTAAGTAGAGTCTCGCTGTTGCATGTGCTTGAGGGCTCTCCTCTTGGGTCTCTGTGAATGGTGCATGTGACTGATTTAGTGAATGAGTCAAAAATATAAGGTCTTCCGAGGCCATGAAAGGAGTATCTACACCCTTAGCCTGCATGACTTCCCACGGAAATAGTGGAATTGTGTGTTTTGAAGTGAGCCTGAGTTTGGCTCTAGACCACCTGGGTGGGATGAGAGGTTTGACCAGATCCAAGTCACGCAATATCGGTCCCTTTGTGATGGATGAGATGACTCATTCTGATACCTCATCCTCAGATATTACTCATTGCTAGTGCTTCATCCTGCACGTGTCCAGCTGATGGAGGTGCTTCTCCTATCAGCCATCATGTCCTGACATCAGATGAGTGCAGTCTGCAGGTGTCTCCTCTCTTTCTCTTTTTTCTTGGACCACATATCTGAAATTTTAAGAGCAATTTCTGCTATTAAGAAAAAATAATAACATACATGAGCAGGAAGTCTAGCCTTTGAACTGCAGCAGCACAGTGCCTTTTGTGAAAGCACACAGCTGCTTTATTTATAACATGTGTGTGACTTAAATCTCAAGGGTTGCTTTCCAGGACCATTTTATAGATGAACCATTCCAACCATTTTATAGATGAACACACTGAAATAAATGGATCTAAACCTGTTGAGGCTAACTCTTTGAGAATGACTTTTGCATGTCCTTATTACGTGGAGCCTGCCAGAAGACTGGAAAGACATTTAGTCAGTGTCAGTGTATCCCTGGGATAGGCCTGACACCAAATAAAAGAAAGAAAAACCTGCAAATGCTCAAGGCAGAGGATAGGAGAGAAGCAGCAGGTTGAGTAAACAGATGGGGTGGGCCAACATTAAGAGCAGGATGGTTATGGTAAGCATAATGTGCAGAAGTCACAGTACATCAGCTGGCTAATCAGTGCTGAATGATTTGTAGGCATCCCAGCAGAGGTGAGTTTTAAGGAGGTTTGAAGGAGAACAGTGTCGTGGCTCTGCAGATTTGTTCTCTTCTGCAGAAAGAGGGACTCTGTGAAAGGCATGAAGGTTATTGCTTCACTGCTGCTTTTCTGCATATATTCTTATTTTTCTACATTCTTTTTCTTTTTTTCCAATTATTTTTTTTTCTCCATATTTGCTACAGAGTCTCTCTAATGAGCCTGGATGGTTGTTGGCCCAGATGCTGCACTGCAAATGCTATTTTTTAAACCAGCTGAGAATCTGGCCTGATATTTAGCAGTCACTTAGTACTTTCATCTTCAAAGTACTGTGCAAACATTAATTAATTCTGCTGGGGAGCGTACAAGAAGGTGCTGCTGGAATAGTTATGCAAACTGCAGAGACACAAGAGATGGCAAGGACAGTATTGCTGGGCTTGGGAGGTCTATGCTTACATATGTAATTCAGCAGAGCACAGCACAACAGGTGATTTCATGGCAGAAAAAATGGCTTTTAGGTACCTGTTTTTTAAACTGAGTGGGTGCTTAGTGTTTTCAGTGGCAGAATATTACTGCTGCCCTACTTGGGTAGATGGGCAGCCTGGGATTTCTGTTTCCATCTACCGCTGCAGATGGGTTCAGGCTTGCAGAGACAGTAACTGAGCAGCCTGACAGATGCTTTGTGGATGCTCAGTGCTGAGACATGGAGGCTGTGCAGAAGTCAGGGCTGCAGCTGCATGCATTTCACTTGGAAAATGAATAAACCACTTGGAGCACATGCAGATTTGGAGGTGCACAGTGCTCTGCTCTACACTGGTGGCTCTTTGCATGCAAAAAATCATTTTGCCCATGCGGATGTTGTCTTGGGCAGGAGTGAAGAAGCTCAGCAGAGCTGCAGAAATGACCTCCCTTTAGGGCAGCAGCCTTTGGTGTGGGCTGCAATAACCTGCCCTGGAGAGGATGAGGATTGCTCACCCATACCCTGCCACTGGCTCTGCACAGGCATGGCAGCCGCAGCTATGGAGCAGCAGCAGCATTTAAAGCTGGCACAATCAGCACCATCTCCCAGCTGCACACCTAACACACTCTGGCATGAGGCAATCAACACTGCCTGTGCTTTGAGACTTGCCTGAAGCACTGCTTCTGAGTGAAAACACAACTCCAGATGCCAAATCCAGGCATTATATTAAGAGTAGTTTTTAAAAGATTGTGCCTTCTGATGTCAAATTATTACCGGAGAATCATATGAGCCTTATATGACTTGATTCATACTGCATCAATCCAACAGGCATCTAGGTGTGAGAAGCTGTGTAATTTTTTGGTATGATGGGGGTAAGTCAGAGTGGGAGCACTGATGGAACAGAAAGGGAAGGCAAGAGGGATGCTTGATGCCAGAAGATAAGATGGCTGGAAAGAGATTTTGCTTGTTGGATATCTCCCAGGCATCGGATGTGAATCTGGGCTTTAGTCTGAAAGCTGAAGGCAAGAGGTCTTCATATTGAATGGAAACACGTCTTTGAGCAAAAGACAGCTTCCGGTTGATTGGTTGGGAGCTGGGTTTTGGCTTGGCTTTGCTGACCTGGCTCAGATGAGCAGGTGGTGGTGGAAGCTTTAAGCTTCTTGCAAGACCCATTTAATAGCACTTATCGCCACGGCAGTTTTAGGAAGCTGTGCACGTATATTTAGAAAAAGTGTATTTCTTTTAGCTCTGCCAAAATAGATAAAATATTCCTGATGTCAGGTTTGCATTCTCAGAGATCCTACTGATAGTTTTCTGAATTTATTATTTATGTTGGTGAGTTAAGGAGCCAAGGAAAGAGAAATCACCACAACTGAGACAGTTACTTTTCCATTATGTATGGTCTGTGCATTTAAGATAGTAAAATTATATCTAGAACTGCACAGTTTTAATTTCCCGCTCTTCCTAAGATTTCAATAGATTAGCATGCTCAGAAATGCTTCTTTTTAATCTCAAGATATTGCCATGCCTAGGTTTGCATGAAAGACAAGGCTTGGATGTCTTGAGGCTTGAAAGTTATAATCAAAGATGTTTATATGAAATTTGAGCGTTCCATCATATCTTACCGTCTTGGGAGTGAAAAAAATAAACTTAATGAACCTAGATCAGACAGATTTCTGATGAAGTCCCAAAGAAGAGAGGGCTTGCAAGTAGCTGTGATTTTGCTGTGTGATTTTAATTTTATGGGCCCCTGTTGTTCAACGTTTTCTTCAGAGTAACTAAGAGTTGCATTAAATATTAAACAAACGGTGTGATGATTCATAAAGAGGGTCATGAGCTCCATATGTGAGTTAGAAATTTAATCTCCAGCTGGTTTCACTATAATTCATGTCATATGTCCAGGATCAGAGAACTCTAGTGTCTTCAAATAATTAGTGATCAAAACAGAAAAAAAATCCATTGAAACAATTTTCTCTTAGAAAAAACTGTTTCTTCAAAACAAAATTGCTTGTTAAAGCTCGTTAATTTTAATGGGGTTTTCTTTTGAGCGAAAGTAAGACAAAAATA
Organism: Regulus satrapa; assembly: GCA_013396955.1. Classification (NCBI taxonomy): domain Eukaryota; kingdom Metazoa; phylum Chordata; class Aves; order Passeriformes; family Regulidae; genus Regulus; species Regulus satrapa. Next base: position 270,612 of record VWZN01016568.1, read on the forward strand.
ATTTGGAGGATGTCAAAATGACTTCTTGATAGTTGCAGAATTGATAATTTTTTGTGTTCAATGTTGTGCATTTAAAGTTACTCTGTTTTAATAGGAAAAGAGGAGAGTTAGACTTTTTATCATGTAGCTTAAATGTAACTTATTTTAATTAACCTAAAATAACTTTCTGTGTAGAATGCTGTTTCACCAGAAAGGAAAACTTGATTAGCTTTTTTCTGATATGTTTATATAATTTTAATACTAGTTCAGGTATGGAACAAAGAATTTAAATCTCCAAGTCTTTTATTTGGATTAGGAAATTAATTTTTTTCCCTGCTTCCCCCTGGAGCCCTAGAAAAATACCTGTCAGCCTTTCATTGCAGAGACAAATGTGCTGAGGTTTTCCCCAGGCCTTGCTGAGGTTGCATCCTCCTTTGCATGACAATTATGAAGGGATGCTGGGGAATATCAAATGAGTGAGGATACCAAACTCGCTCATCCTTTATAGCAGCCATATGCACACACAGACACACAAGACCAGTCAGTGGTCATCCAGTTTCCCAAGAGTAGGAAAAAAAAAGAAAAAAAGGAAAAAGCTCCAGGTTTCAGCCTGTTCATGGAGTTTACGTATTATCTCAGTTGTGTATTCCCTTTGAGCTGAAAAAGGTGGTTTTGGGGGGCATTTGGAGGTTGAGTCCTGAATCTACACTCAAGAAGTACCGTGGAGGCAGTGGAAGTGCTGGCCCTGTTCCTGAGGGGTGGGTACTTCATGCCTGGCTTTAAGGAGTGTTGCTGCTGCTGCATTCATTCACTCATGAAGTCAGTCACAGTACACGCTTGAATTTAAAAGCAGGCATGTGGAGGCACACAGAACTCAAGTTTTATTGCCTATAGTGTCTGTAGAGCCCTGAAAGCACAACTAGGCTGTCTCTAGTCTCCTAGAGAGGCAGGCTGCATTTCTTGGTGTGTGGCTTGGGTCTTACCTCTTTGTTGAGAAGGAAGTCGAGTATGTGTTTTCCTTCCCTGTGCCAGGAGGGCAAGATCTGGAAGTTATTGGAGAGCTCAAGGGATGGGATCTGTGGTTACTGGTCCAGTCTTCTATTCAGGGAAAGACAATTGTCTGCATGAAACCAGCTTGATGGTGATTTTGTACAGCTATTATCTAAAAAATCTCCAAGGCTGGAGGTAGTGCTGTCTCTCTTATGACCTGCCAATACTGAGGGCATTAAATGCTTATTTTTTTAATTTGTCTCCTCTTTTACTGGGAGAAATGCGTAGATGTGAACAAATTTAAGGTAAGGAAAAATAAGCTTGATTTAAAAAAAGAAAAAAATTACATTTGCTTAACTGTGTTAAAAACATGTAATGGGGAAGCATGCAAATGGTTACGCAAGCAGGAGTTTGGTATCTAATTGTAAATTAGACAGACAGCTGCAGGGTATCAATAGACATATGGCAGGAATGTAAATAGTTTGCTCGCACTTTAGTGACATCCTGGAAAGCTGTGTGTAAACTTTCTGAAGTGAAGAGAGAAAAGACGATTTCCTGGAAAAGAGGGTTTTCGAGAGAAATAATTGCTAATAAATAATCTGTGTCCCTCTGGAAGGCGAAAGTTTTATTTTGGCACTCGCTGAAAAAGCAGCCTCTAATCAGACTGCATTTTCCTGTTTGGCTGACGAGCACCAAGCAAGCTGAGGAAGGTGCCAGTTCCATTGTGTGGTTGGAGCCATCATAGATCAGAGCAGCTCTTCCATGGTACCTGCCTGCTGATTTCAGCACGACCTCCTGGCAGATGCTTTGTGTCTGCCATGATTTAGGGAAGATGACAAAGAAGAGGTTAAACAGTTGCATGATTCCAGAGAGGGTGTCAGATTCCAGAATGTAAATTTATATGTCAGTGGCTGACACTCCTAGGTCTTCCACCAAACAGAATATGAGACTTGCCTGTGTCCCAGCTGCAGGGGGTGCTGGTGCTCATAGCCACCTTAAAAATAATATTGGGCTGGAGTGGAATGCTGTGAGCCACTAATTTTGGCTTATTTTAGAAGCCAGCAAAGCTCTCTAAATATTTAACGCTCTTTCATTAATAGCTGGCCATGACATGTCTTGCTTTATATTAGGTGATACTACTGAGGCCATCTAAACTCCCTAGATCTGATGATAGCTAAATGATAGCTAAGGTTGGTTCTCATATATATGTGTATGTGTGTTTGTGTATATATATCTTGAAGATACAGCAAGAGTAAACCTTGAATAGCGTGCTTGATATTTGGATGGGTGTCTAGTGACTTGCTTCTTAAATAATTCTTGTAAAGTTTGCAGTGGGCCAAAATCGGGTGCTTTTGAGGTCAACAGTAGCTATTCCAGTTTACTTTGTTTGGTTCGTGTGACTGCCTTGGGGATGGATTTCAGTCCCACAGCTTGTTAACTGTAATTTTAGTTGAAGAGCCAGACTTATTTAGGAACTTAATTTAATATATATTTTTTTAAAATAAGACAGTTTCTGAAGGATGCAAAGAAGCTTTTATGGAGTGGAAGCAGTGAAAGGAGAGCGAGAAAAATCAAAGAAATCCAGACATCAGTAATGTTTCGAAAGTGCATTTCACAAGGGAGTTTTCCTTAACTATCTGTCAAAGATGACATGACAGAAAATTTGGTTATTAATCAATGGTGCTGTCTCTGTTGGGTTCAAGAACGCTTTTTAGAAACGAAGATTAACATCTGGTTTAGTCTACAAAGAATTTTTAGAATTGTAAAACTTTAAGTAACCATAAATTACTTAAAGTGCATGGAGGATTAATATGGGGGAAAAAAAAAAAAAAACCAAAAAAATCCAACAAAACCCACTTCCAAGCATTGTTCTTTAAGAGGTGAGCTTAGCCTGTGTAATCATAAGAGCTATGTCACTGGTATAGCCTTACCAAATAATTGCAAACATATAGCACAAATCAGTCCCTGGAATCAGTGGATGCACAAATGCACTATAGGGAGTTTTATTACAGCAGAGCTTGAGAATTGCAAAACCAATTTTCCACAGAAAAATTACTTTCATGTGATCTGAGTGCCATGATTTGGTTTATTTGAAACACTGTAAGTCAAGCTGTTCTCTGTGTTCCTAGCAGGCCTCTGTAATTCTACTTTTATTTACAAAGGGCTAATTAAGAATAGCAATTGTTCCCACTGTTTGTAAATAAGAAACTGGTGTATTTCTTCTGTGTGTATGTGTGTGTTTTTAAGTGGATAATTTTCCACTCACGGTGTAGGATGGTTTGGCTTGTAGCAATGGCTACTGCTTTCCAAAAGTCACTAGGAAGCATGAGATGTGAGCTTCATTCTTCTTCTTTATTGTAGCACATTTCTGATTTGGTTTGTAGCAAGCAGAGGACCTCACAGTCAGCCCATGGCTATAATGCTGTGGATGTTTTCTTCCTGTTACTGGACTTTGGTATTTCAGTAGTCTCCAACTGCTTTTTCAAAAGCATTTCTGTATTCACTTAAAAATAACAATAAGTTATGTTCCTGTTAACATTTTGGCATTTTAATGGCAGGTCATTGGCATTTTAATGACTCTACAAGCTCAGTTCTACTCCGGATGAGTCTAGAGAACAGCATTATGAAGATCTTTTCACATCCATGTTGGAAATAATTTGCTATGAAGAGGTGCCTAATAGCATTAGGTGGTTTTCTGGCTGTCAAAACCTTGGTATATTTTAGTGCTGAATACTGGGAGCTGGACAGGCCAGGATTGTAAGTGGATAAAATGTGGTTTTTTTTTTCTGGAAAGATTGGTCAGTATTTTTGTTGGTGGGTTTTTCTAGGAAGGTTAGGTTGAACTTCCTATAGGTAAAAGAAGCCTGATGCTTTCTTTCAGCCCTGTCCTGTTGGGGCTGCTGTAAGGTGTGTGAGGTGAACCTGTTTTCTGGTAGTACAAAGGGAAGAGGATTTTTCTGCTGCAGAAAATGTCAGCTTTTTTCAGGGGAGAATGGGAAAAAGCAAAAAAGGAAGGCCTCTTTTAGTGTAGATCATGCAGAATAATCTAACACTGTTAAAACCTGCAAGTTTGGCTCACTCATGCTGAGCTGGGTGGTTCTTCCCAAGTGCTACATGACTTTCCCGCAGCCCTCTGAGCTCCCTGCCTGACTGCTTCTTCTGGTTGCTTTCCAGCTCTGCGACTTCCACTGGTAGATGACCAAGGAGATTTTATTTTTTTTTTCTTTTTTAAATCAAGGGAAAATGGAGTAGAAGAGAAAATGGAACATTTCAATCCTTTCAGAAGGAGTGTAGTGGACCATCTGATGGAAAACTGTTTCCAAGATAGCTTTGACTAGCTTGTTTTCACTGTATTTGAAATAATTCAGGTTTCCTGGAGAGAATTTTGTTCTTGTGTAATGCTTTATGTTTTTGGAGTTTTGATGAAATGTTAAAATTTGTGGATCTTTTCCAGCTAGCTCAGTTTTGCCCTCCTGGGAAGAAAAAAAAACAAACCAAAAAAACCCAACCAAAACAAAAAAAACAAGGTAGAGAGAAAAGCAAATCAGATGAATTGGAAGATTCATTTTGCTTTTTTGAAGATGGAAAGCATGATTTCTAGCGTGATTTAAAGGTTTAAAATTTTTTCATAAGAGTTTACCATTCAAAAACTTCTGTTATTCCTGCTATCTTGGGAAATACACTAACCTGCTGAGAGAGGGGAAAAAAAAGAAGAAAATATCTTTATCAACACCCTAATATAAAACTCTTTCAGTGCTAGCTCCTGCTGGCTGGTTGTCTTGATTAACATTTTCTGGATTGGTATAGCTGAAGTTTGCATTTAAATTGTGTGCTTACTAATGTACATTTTTATTTTTCATTGTCAGTTTGACAGAGGCTTCGCTCTCTGGGCTTGCTGTTTTTCTCTTTCTGGCATATTGAGGGAAGCTCAAAAGTCTTTCCCATTCTTGTTCTCAATTTTTAAATAAAAATATTACACCCTGAAGTTGAGCAGCTTAGTCTTCTTTAATGCAATATGCAGTTTGCACTCAAATCACTTGCTCCTGATATAATTTATACATGAATCATGAATTATGTTTGGATTCTCAAGCAGCAAAAAATAAATTGGGTAGAGCCACATCCAATTATGTAATGAATTCCTCACGGTAAAATTTACAGCGGGGATGGGATGTTGCAAAGTGGAACACTGATAAAAGATTTCCAAAAGATCTGCTGCAGTATCTCCTGATAAAAACAAACCTCTGTCCATCTTAGGCATATTGGAGCCATTTTGATTCAAACAATGACATATTTAAAGGTGTATGGCATTGTTTTTCATTGTAGCTTAAGTACTAATGCACAGAACAAGGAGGAAAAGAAGTACTTAGTGCAGTCTCACCAAACAAAAAGTTCTTACCCAACATGTTGAAAAGAAGCTGCTTCATAACTCTTTTTTATGTCTCTAAAAGTACTTTCTGTGCTGCATCTAACAGATTATATTTTGAGGACCCTCAACTTTTTTTAAACTCACTGCTGAACCCTGCCTTCCTGGGCAAAATATGGCTCATGAGCTTTTGTAAGGTGAGAAAACAACCAGCGGCACTGGGAGAAGTATTGGTAATTTTGCCTTTGCTTGGGGCATTGATTTCTTTTAAAGGCTTTTTGTTTGTATTTCCTTTCACGTGTTTCTCACTGTGCCTTAACCTGTTGCTTTTGGTTCATTTTTCACTCAATACTCAAGTAGACCAGGCTTGGGTCATGTTGTGCAAGGGCTTTCCTGAGCAGGACTTCTTCACATTTTCCAGTGAGATGTTCTTCTTCAAAACCCATGACATGGCTCCTAGAAACTGCCTTTCCATCTCAGCTGAAGGGTGAACAGGTGAATACATACATGGTGCTTGTATTAAACAAGTCTCCTCCTGGTGCTGCAGCGCAGATTAGAAATTTCTCATGACAGTGACCAAATACCTCTACTATGTAGACATCAAGAGCTAATAAGGGAACGTTTTCCTTTCTTTGTGCCTTTCCTTTCACAGCAAGTATTTGTGCTTCTTGGCACCAAAAAATTCACCTGTCTATGTGGTGGGGAGCTGGCTCTTGTGTGAAAATTGGGATAGTCACAATCCAAGAGCTTTGCTAGATTTGTAGAACATTTTAGCAACTCCTGAGACTTATATACAATTTAATTGATAAATGTATCTGCTGGATTGACTATGTGGAGTGTTGATGCACACCTATACAAGGGAAGAGCCCAGGACCTGGGCTTCTTATTCCTGCAGGCTTTCAGAGTTCCTTTTGGTGGTTTTAATTTTCTGAAATTTTTAAGGGTACTGTCTTGGCCTGCTCTCAAGCAGATGACAGGAGGTTTGCCATTATCTTCATCAGGCTGAGGATTTCCCTGAAGACGATTAAAGGGGATGTGTGCCCTAATAGAGTTCAAGGTCTGAGAGAAGAAAAAAAAATGCCCTTTTTCTTACAGAAAAGCAGCCTTAACCTCTCATTTTTGCTGTCCATATGGCTGTATAGAAAGGTGCAGTAGACATTGCTGGGGCAGCCTCAGAGAGGGTTTCTAACCAGAGAGGGTGGTGTAAACAGTCATTTAGGTGACCACAGTCTGTGGTTTGCATCAAGGGCTGAGTAGTGGGAACACTGCCAAACCAAAAGGCATGTCTTCTGGTGGGCTCTTCCCAAACCCAGACTGAATTATTCCAGTCCCTTGGTGATGAGACAAGTCCAGTGTTTTCCCCTCAGATCAGAGACATATTTGGCAGCACTGTTTGTCAATATACATTTAGTGCTGATTATACTGAGTTTTGTACCAAGTGGATTCTGGTTGTGCAGGTCAGAGTAAAGCTGGCAGGAGCTGGATGCTTGTGCTCACAGCTCTGCTCCAGCTATAAACCTGGGGAAGGTGTCCCAAGTGAATGCTTTTGTGGACATCAAAAGCTATAACAAAGTCAAGATGAACTTATAAAGTTTCTGAGAGTTTACAGCTGTCCCTATAGTCTTAGCTAAGCAAAACTTGAATTTTTTTTTTCCATGTGCAAATTCAAGCTGAGACAATAATTAGCATCCTGTTTGTTTGTCACCTTGAAAGAAGAAAGGTCTAATATAGTCAGCCTGAGAACTACTTTGCCTTTCCCCCTTGAAGCATTAAATTAGATTTCTCATGTAATGTAAAAAAGAGATAGTAGAGAGGTTGCTGAAACTACTTATCAATTTTAAACTTCTTTCTTTTCTCTCTTGTTTTATTTCTTGCTGGCTTCATAGACCAATTGATAATTTTTCTGAAGAAGTGACAGGTTTAAACACTTAAATCTTCTTGCAGAGAATAGGCAGGATTTTGGTTTTTATTTTCGTTTTTGGAAGGGAGGGCTGTAAATCAACACAATGTACAAATAAAACTACTTCTTTATAAGGCAGTAAGAGGAACTTTAGAAAATGCCCAGAATGAACAACTTGTGCCTGTTCCCTCCCCCGGAATACATGCACAAATGCTATTTGCATAACTGTTTGAAAACAGACTAATTATTTCTTGAGTTTTTTTCCACAGTATTTTTTTTACCCGTCTCTCCTGGTTTTGCTGGTTTTGTTTGGCTTTTCTCTCCTTTTTACTTTCTTCCCTCCCTGAAGACAGGATTGCTAGATAACTGGAATTGTCCATGTTAGGTTATGAACTTGGCTCATGATGTGATGCAGTTGCAGGGAGGAGAGAGGATTGTGTGGATTGCTGGGGATTGCTGCATGCCACAGCAGTTGAAAAACCCCTAAACATTTTCTTTTCCCCCTTCAGTCGTGTCCTGATTCAATTGAGTTACAGCTGGAAGGATGCTTTCCTAATTCTCTCTCCTGCAGTGCAATGTTCCCTCATGCCTGCAAGAGGAACAGCCCATCTCAGTCACTTTTTAAAATCCTAATATAACTCTTTTTTGGCCCACCCACAGGACTGAGCTACCCTGTGAGTGTTTTGTACCTATGAAGATACTCATTCAATGTTAAGGTGTGCATTAAAGTGCAGATATAAGTCCCCCCACCCAAACAAAAAACCAAAAAAAACCAAAACAAAACAAAAACAAAACAAAACAAAACAAAAAAAAAAAACAAAAAAAAAAAAAAAAGAAAGAAAAGAAAGAAAAGAAAGAAGTCAAAACAGCAGAGTGGATTTGCAGTATTACCCGTGTCACAGTATTAAAACTGGAATTTTTCTGAAACTTCTTGCCCTGTGTGCTGTCCCATCCATTTTATCTCCCCAAAAGCTGAAGTTTGTAACCACTTCTAATCCAGGTCTTTTTGCTGTCATGACTTTTACTAGTAATGCCAAGCCCCAGAGGGGATCAGCCAACCTGAACATTTCAAATTTTAAACTTCAGTAAGTCTTCAGTTATAAGTAGGGAGAAAAAGACCTTTCTCAGTCATTTTCAAATCAACTTACTATCTTCCCCACCATACCTTCCTCTGCTGCAGTAAAACTGCATTTTTTTGGTGAATATAGAATGAAAATCCTTAAAGGGAAAAACTGTGCTCATCCTTCCTCAGCCTGGAGAGGTGGCAGAGCCTGGAAAATGCCAGAACCATAGGGATGATTTTTAAATCTCTCCGATGTGAGAGACTATAGAGAAGCACTCGTGTCAACTCCACCCTTAACCAACATCTTGCAGGCACTAATTGCAACTTGCATTTAAATTGGACAACTAAACCTGCTGACTGTGAAGAGGGAAGAGGTGAAGGTGTCAGGTTTTAAATCATAGAAACCATTCTCTGAAGGGGATACCTCTTTGCAGAGGTATCAGGAGCCAGCAGATCTCCCCATTTGTACCAAGAGCTACTTGATGGAAAGTCAATAAAACAAAAACAAAACTTTTTTTCATTTTGATTTGAGTATCTTTGTCACATCTGTGAGGATGGAGAAACATCTAGAACTGCTTGACTCTTTCCCAAAACCCTCCTCAAAAATGCAGCAGTACTTGGTGTCAGAAATTAAAGACACATACCTCAGCAAATGCCCATTGGCTGGAGTCTGTAAAAATGAAGAAGGAAAGACAGATTTACTGTCACACCTGGAAGGAAAACAAAAACCAAATCAGAAAACAAAAAATCAAAAACTTAGTGGAGAAGACAATTATAAGATTACTGCAATCAAAATAGTTCTTTGGAGTGGGATTTTTTTTGTTCTTTCATTTTTTTTTTTTCAGTGGTGGAAATATATCTATTTCTGCAAAGCACACTTGTATGCATGCATGCTGCTTAGACGTGCCATTAAAATAGCAATTCAAAAGTCAATATTATATTTAAATGTCAGACAATTGAGATTTCAGTTATTTCTTAGCAAAAGGGCTCCAGCTGAGAACGTAAAAACATGTAGTCTTGTAGGTAGAAATAGCCTGTAATGGACAATTATGAACCAAATAAGCAGAGCTATGTGGTGTCTTTTTTTTTTTTTT
>VWZN01016568.1:280033-296294 GCA_013396955.1 Regulus satrapa
TTTTTCTTTCAGAATTATTCCACATTTCAAAAACAACAAGAAGAAAACCCAATTATGGGTAATTGATTGCCATAAGCATTTTGTGTTGGTACATTAATTTGTTGGGATTTTGTAAAAGGTGACTGTTTGGCTGGTTGTGCTTTAATTTTCAATGAACTTCAGTAACTCATCAGGTTGATGATGAGGAGAAGTCTCTATGGACAGGGTAAAAAGTAGGTAGAGGAAGATCTGGGTGATGAAGTCTTATCACTTGGTTGTGGAATATAGCACATGCGTTTGTTGCAGCAGCCCCTCACCTGGCTTTGATCCAGGTTTGTTTCTATTGCATCTTGTTCCAGGTGAGGGAATTAAGGAGTCCCACTTGACTAGGAGGAAATTATTTTAGTTAACAAGTCTCTAGTTCTTTAGAAGGAATTTTGCATTTTCAGGAGGAATTTTATTTATTCTAAAGAAAAACAGTGTGTTGAGGAGTTTCTTGACTATATGTTAAAAAGGGGGGGGGGGCAAGGAGGGTGAGAAATAGTCTTATGCTATCCTTGGCTGTCAGTTCAAATTAAAATGTGGAAATTAACAGTGCAAACTAAGAGCCAGATTTAAATGTGGCATATTGTTAGAGGCACAGCCATAATTTGCTTATGATATATTAAAACACAGAAGCACCTCAAGCCGAATTAGGTAGTGTTGATTGCCAGTTCCCTCCTGCATAAATGCCATTAGATGCCTAAAGTTACAAATTGCTTTAATAACTTTCACAACTGATTGGTAATCACCCTGCAGTTAATGAGATAGGGAAAACACCTCTCGCTAAGTTCATTGTCTTCATTTCCTCCTGCATAATTTCCAAGGTGTAGAGATAATTTTTGACAGATCCCAAGCTAGAAAGGTCATCTGTTAAGTTTTACTTAAAATCACATTTGTATCTTCCTTTTTCAGTGTACATAACTATATATCCAAGCCAGCTTTTCCCTGCCCTGCTGTCCAGTGCAGCTTTGTGCAATACACTCCAGCATCTGGCTGCTTGTTAGTCCCAAGGAAAGGTTTACATTTCAGTGGAAGTGGTGCTGATGGCAGGTTTGCCAGAGGTGTTCTTGCTGTGTGTCCATCCAGGCAGTTGGAGAATCACGCAGTAAACCCCCACAGCAGTGCTCTTAAAGCCTTATAAAACCATGTGAGCTGAAGAATTGTAGTTCAGGATAGACTGGTTTGATGCAGTTGAGGGTTTTTTGTGTCTTCTCAAAGTAGCAAGAGTTACAATAATTGGTCTTTGGAAAAGTCTCATAAAATTGTGTTGTCGTTTAAGGATAAAATTAGTGGCTGCCAGTTAATGATGCAGGAATTATATGTGTGGCACTGAGTTGAGTGCAACATTTTACCTCTTGCTAGATTTCAGAGACATTAATGTCCCTTAACAAACATCTGAAGGTAATTTCAAAAGGTGGGGGTGATTACAGAAAAGAGCACAGCGCTGTTTTATAGTTGAGATTGCCTGTGTATTAGACAGCTCTGACAGAGCGTGTAATTAATTTTTTAAGTGTTTATTTTAAAGTATAAATAACCAGTAATACATATGGCACATTATAAGTGTTTCAAGTGTGGTGTAGTTGGACTAGATGTTAAGTTATGGCTTTGTTGTGGTTTTTAGCAGAATCAGCATAGGTAAAATTGGCCTTTTAGGGTCAGGTTTTCTCAAGTGCATTTAGAACACATTTAAGAGCGTGAGTGCGGTGGCCTTGTTTTGGAAAAGTCTTCATATCCAGGCTGTGTATCAGCAAAATTCAAGAGTGTGATGGTGGTTTCTGCCATCCTTGCTGTCCTCAAAAAAAGTCAGCTGATTTCTCCAGCAGTGAGATTTCTCTGCTGACAGTGAGTGTCTAAATGTATGCTGAGCGCTTTTGAAACTCTGGTCCTTAGCTTTTTATATGATCTATAATTTTATACACAGTGCATCTAAAGAAGAATATGTATGATTCATGTACGCATACAGGAACAACACAGAGGGATCATTTTAATATAAATCCCAGTGCTGTTTGTTATGTTCTGAAATATTGCATAGAATAATTCAAATATTTATAGATGGTGGTTCAGCTTGTGCTTTGCTTGCAGCATTTGCCTTTTTTCATGTCTCAGTTGAACCGTTCTTCCTTCCTTCCTTCCTTTGCAGTGTAAACATTGCCTGTGCCCAGCACAGTCCTTCTACTTCTTCCTCTGGAAACTTAAATGGGAAAAAACACCCCTTGGATTCTGGGTCCCATTTTCTGCTCTGGTCACTGAAGCTGTACCAAGGAGCAGGGCTGCATTTCTTTGCCATTCCTTATGCTCCATGAGGAATGGAGGACTTTGCTGTACTTTCTGCGGAGTGGGTCCTTTTGGGGCTCCTAAGGCAGAGGAGTTTGTGTATATAGAGTAAGTTATGACTGTGCTAGTTGTGAAGTGATGACTAGAAGGGTATTAACATCTGCATTTTTGTGCTGACCACACACCGTGTCTTGGCCTGGCAATCCCACCCTGGGGGGTTCCTTCTAAGCAGCTTCTTTGCACTGTTAAAAAAAAAAAAAAAAAGGTTTTTCTTTCTTACCAGGAAGGCCCCAACATGCCCCAAGAACCCCTTAGGTCTGAGATGTTCCTGGAAAGAAGGTTTGGTATAATTACCCATACAGATTTGCATCTGTCATCAGCACTGGAGGGTAATTAATCTGAATGGATGAAGTTGCACATTTTGCATGTTTCTCCTTTTGCTCGTGCTTTAATTCTTCACCGCCTGGCTGGGAGACAGAGAAGGACTAAAGTGTCAACATTGAGAAGTGCAGTATAATATTAAAATGCTCTAGTTTCCATTGAACAGATGATGGTAAGAAGTTATTTTAATGGGTTTGTTGAGAATTGTGCTTTCAAAGACTCTTTAAATTATTGCAGACTGTGCTGCTGGGATATGTATGGGAAACAGCCATTTTAATTAGGAAGATACACTTGGAAATGAAAAGTAATTTTTTAAATGTAATTTCCTTTGTGAGTGTTTTACTGACCACTTGAATTTATTTACCACACAGACCTAGCGATAAAATAGGTATTTATGGGTTAGTTTTTAATTAGAAATAATGGCTGGTAGAATTGAAGTGATTAATCATCTTATCCATATAGGCTGTGGTAGTCCTAGTGAAAGACAGTTCTATTGGCAGTTTAGAGAGTGATTTAATGGTGTATTTTGTCCTTAACGCCACCACCAACACAGTCACCTTTTGGCGTGAAAGAAGAGAGAACAGGCTATCCTACTTTAGTGAACTTCACATGGAGATGACTGAAGAAGTACTTGACAGAGCTGGGGTTTTTGCCTTCTGGGTGTCACTGGCATCCAAATAAGAGTAATTGAAAGAGTAATCCAGTGATGTGGCTTTATTTCTCCATGCAAATGGTGCTTGGAGGGAGTGGACCAAGGATGACAGATTTGTGGAGAGAGTGCTCATGACAGCAGGCTTGCTTCTGAAACACTTGGGCTGCAAGTGAGTATTGTTTCAGGAAGGATCAGAGATTTTCAGTCAGCCTTTTCTTTCTTGGTTGAGAAGCATGGGGACAGAAATTACAAGAAACTCAACAGCTTTAATGGCCTCAGCAGAAAGAGGTAAGAGTTTGGGGAACGTAGCACGAGGAGAGTTTTGCATGTAATGCCAGTTAGCTTTTACTGAGTCATACATTTCCTTTACCCTCTCTGCCCGATGAGCTTTCTTTTCCATATTTCAAAATGCAATGTGTAAGAAACAAGAGCCAGCGTGGGGTGCGGTGTATATTTTAGCATGGAAGAAAAGACAGCCAGTGCATATAATTTTCTGGGAAGTAATGAAGTGTCATAGAAAGTGCATGAAATGAATGTGCTTTTATGTACTCATTTTAGAAATCAAGTTGAGGATAATATTTGCCTTTTTGTTAAAGGGTCTTTGCTGAAGTCTGCATCCATGTGTGAGCTGTGTGACTACTGCAACCTGTTTTTCACTGTGAAGTTATGCTAATTATCTTTGCCAGAATCATGGCACTTTATCCCTTTTCAGTATCCATAGGAACCCATTGGGGATGAAAAAGCCTGACATTTTGATTCCCAGCTTTGGTTTCCCTAATCAAAAATAAAGGTATAATGGACAAGAAGAAGCAATTTCATTTAGTCTTCTCATCACAGCAGGTTTTATTATTCACTTGAATCTCGCTGCATTTTATTAAATAATACTTCTGTTTGAGTTTGCAGCATCGCTTTTCAAGGAGAGCCCACTGCAGCCCATTTTGTAATAATACGTGTTTTCTTACAAGCTTAGTGTTCACTAACTGAGCTTGAAATTTCTCCCTGGCCTGCCTAATTTCTGAGTTTGGTGCAGAAACCAAATCACTGCCTGCCTGTTTGTTGCCCCCTGCCCCATCCTGCAGATTGGAGCCTGTCGTTGCTAATGCAGGCAAAACAGAAGCAGGGCTACATCAAATTGCTGGCTGATTTTCTTAACAAAACAGACTTTGCAAAAGCTGCTTAAATTCAATTTGCATTTGTAAAATAAAAACACGGCGCAGCATGGTCCACTGGGAGATTTTTCATGCTATGCAGGTATATTTTCAGAAGTGGTAATCAAATATTCTGGTGCCGTACACACACGGTTTCTGGTTTAGCTGTGGTCCTTTTGTTTTGTTTGGGATGAAAGTGAATGACTGTTGTTGCTTTGCCATTGAAGAAATCCATTCACAGGACAACAGAAATGTAAGTGGCTCTGAAAGTGGTGTTTATAGACTTGAAAACCGGTTGAAAGGCAGTTTTGTCATCCTTTAAACATTCACATGGTGGTTCATGTGTATGGCTAAAGCCCCTTCATCTCTGAGGGAGACCTGTGGCAGCTGATGCTGAGCCCAGGCAAGTGTGAGAGAGCTGCACCACCACTGGTGAGATGAAAAGACATTTACTTTGTATTTGTCATTTTACTGCCTACTCATCAGAGCAGACCTGCTTTGTGAATAGCAAAGGTTCCAGGCATCAGGAGGAACATAAAAAAACTGGTGGGATAGTTCAGTAGACATGAATAAAAAGTCTCTAGGTCCATCTAGGTTGCAACTTGATGCCTATGATTTTGGAAAGGTATTATATATTAAGGTATACCTTTGGAAAGGTAATATACATATGAGTCATATTTATGCATTTATTTTTGTTCTACCTGACATCGTCTCTGTCTTCCTGTAAGGGTTTTCTGCTGATTGTAGGCTGAGGTCTTTAATTTACCCTCATAGAAACCTTCTCAGGAAGAACTTGCTGGCACTTATTTTATGCAAAGGGGCTTGTTTTAAAAAAAAGCATCTTGAATAATCATTTGGACTAAGAGACCCTTCATTTCCAAATGCACAGGATTTCTCCTCTTTTTCCCCAGAGCACTCTGAACCCAGTGTTTAGGTGGCCACTGATTTGTGTGGGGGTGAAGGGCAGGTGTAGATGTCTCCTAGCTGCTCATGTGCCCATGCAGGAGTGAATGGCCTCACAAGCCATTTTCTTTTCAAAGGTCTTTAAAAAAAACCTGCGAGCAAGACTTAATTTATGCATTAGACAGAGACCCTGTTTGAAAGTTTACAGCCAGTGTGTATGAAGTAAGTATGGCTTTCATTAAAGAGGAGACATGTACTTTAGCTCAGCTGAGGAATGGGGAAATGTGGGCCATAAAGACAATGTTGTAATAGGGTCTCTCTTTTTAGTACCAAATTGTGTGCTGCACTTCCGTAAAGCCTGGAGTTCTGGGGGCTGAGCTGATCAGAGCTCAGCATGCTTTTTTTCCCTTGCCTTATAACCCTTGTTAACTTTTCAACTTGTCAAGTACATGGTGGTTTATGAAATTTTAAAGCTAACAGTATGCTGCGTGGGGATGCCAGCGATACGCTAGACTTTTGAGTGCATCCTGAAATGAATAAATCATGAAGTTACAGAAAGTTGCAATTAAAGAACCCAAACCTGGGTGCTTGAAATATTAGACCTGGATTCACGTGACTTTAAACGATAATCACGTCTGGAAGAAATCCACACTTGAACTGTAGATCAGCAATAGGAAAAATAAAAAAGGTATCTGTGAAATATGTGTCCCTTTCAGGGCATCAGGCTGATATTTACTGACCTTAAGTGGAATTCTTATTGAAAGAGTCTAGTCCCTTCAGCTCAAACAGGTAGATGTGATCCTACCTCAGTGGAGATGGAAATTGCCTGGCCTGGTTTCCTCCTAGTCCTGCTTCTTTATAAATTAAGATAATCCTTCGTTTGATGTTTACTTAGTCTGTGACCTTCCTGTATTTTGCAGAG
This sequence comes from Regulus satrapa, assembly GCA_013396955.1. Lineage (NCBI taxonomy): Eukaryota > Metazoa > Chordata > Aves > Passeriformes > Regulidae > Regulus > Regulus satrapa. The sequence continues at coordinate 286,335 of VWZN01016568.1, forward strand.
TCTTTGTAAAGATGCTGCAGGTTATATTCATTTTTGCTAGAATCCACTACGGCTTTAGCTGCTACACTGTGACTGTGGGTCAGGCAAGGGTTGCATTAACATTTCATTCCATCCCCAGCTCCCCAGTTGCCTTTGAGATATTTCTGATTTTCCACAGACTGGAGACGAGCAACCTATGTGTCTCATGCTTGTGTTGCTTCTTATTTTAGATTTTCCCTTTTTTAAAAGTGTCTAAAAAAAAAAATTGTCGTTATGGCTGTGTGTTTCAAGAGATTTCGTGGGAATTGTGCATTGTCCATCAGTAGGGACACCCGGTGAGTCACATCTTTGACTCCACATCCATGAGTAATCTCTCTGATTCAACAGGATTACCCAGGTGTTTAAAATAAAACTGTGTTGTAGAGGTCTGTGGGATTATAGGACCAGAAAGATTGGTTATGTGGCTAGTCACCGAGATTTTCTTTTATTTTCTCATTTTATGAGTTTGAAAAGTCAATAAAAAATAATGCAAAACACATGCATGATTAAGGCAGGGGCTTAGCTGCTGCTGTGCCGGGAAGTTCACAGTTAGGGTTTCTGGAGGAACTCTCTCATGGTTTTTCTTAGCGTGTTTTCACTACAAAAAATGTGTATTATGTGTCCCCATATATGGACTGATAGCACCCCAGTAAAGGTCATTTTTAGATAAAAGCAAATCTGTTTGATCAATCTGACTAGTTCAGGTGGATGCACCGCTTGGCCTTGGTTTCGTGTGGTTTTGTTTTTCTCTCCTCAGTTGCTTCTCGGTATCACCCTTACTTGCTGCGGTTTCCAAATAGCTTCCAGCGGAGCACATCTGTACATGCTCTTTCATCTGCTCCCCAGGGAAAGATGGATATGGAGTCGAGTGTTTTAGTTTTGAAGGTTTACATAACCATGCACATGCTTATGTGGGTAATGTATATGTATGCACTATGCGGGAAAAGGGAAGTAGATGCCAAATTACTCTTACACACCAGGCCAAAGGTTTGTCCACCCTGAGCAGCTGCCAACAAACCCCTGCCCCCTCTGTGAGCAAACCTGACCCAAATGCAAATTTGCACTCCCCCACCATTCTGACCTGGGTGATCTCTATGGCCATAAGGGCATTGAGGATCTATCTCTTCAGTAACAGCAAATTATCAATAGAGCTTGACTGGAGCAATTGTAAAAATTTTTTGCAGGCTGAAAAAGGTTAAAAAATCATCATATGACCTGTGCGTATATAGAGTCTCAAATGTCTAAGTCTTCCCTCCTTCCAGGTTGTCCTCTGTTTCTGACTGCCTTGTGCTGCTGTGAATGTCCTACCACCATTCCTCCCCTTCAGAGGCTAACGTGGTCCATTTGTAAGAGTTTGTACGGGAAAAATTGATATGGGGAAAAAGTAGTTGGAAACAAAACCACCAAGTATATGGATTTCATCTTAATTTCTGAAAATTGATTTTAGATTTTATTTTCCCTCCTGTGAAACATTTTTAAAATTATAGAAATATTAACCTGCTAGCAGAACTTATTTATTTCAGTGAAAATGGTAGCTTTCTCGTGGCTGGAAGCTTACACAGCTGTAAGATAATGTAGAACTCACACATGTCTAATTTTTGATTTAAAAAAGAAAAGCTGTGGAAATGTATTGTTAAGCTATCAGGATGCTGGTGACATGAGATGTATGTATATTATAAATGGATATCATCTGGAGACAAAGAAGAAACATTTGTTTTTTATTGGATCCTATCAACAGTGCAGTGGCAAGCATAAAATCTATGGTAGGGACGTAGGAATACATACTCTTTCATACACAGCATATATAGGAGAGGGAGTGGAGGGCCTAGATTCACAACTCTTTGTCCATGATCTTTTACTTCTGTTAATAGTGTGCCTGAACTGGTTTCACTGAGGTGTTCCTTAAAGTGAAATAATTTGAACATGCAGTCCGTCTCCCCCTCCCCTCCCTGGCTCTTCAGTAATTGCATCTTGGTTCATGTTAATTCGGCATGCTGATTGTTAGAGTTAAGAAATAAGAGGCTTGCCAAGATGCAGAAGAATTAAAATGATTGCCCTTTTGTCTGCAGAAACAGTGGAAGCTAATAATTATTACTCTTATATTTTTGTTGTGAAAACTTCTCTCTCCTGCTCTCAGTTTCCCAGACCTGTGTTTTTCTTTGACAAAAAGTGGTCTGACTTGATGTACATAGGCAGTACTTCAGAATCCATCACTCACAGCCACAGCCTTCCCAGCCTACTGTATATTAATAAGCATATGTGTCATCTGGCAGACTGCTCAATAATACATCTTTCTAAAAACTGCTTTTCGTCTGTGTAGTTCAGGTACTCCAGAACTAGAATTTAAGCACTGCTTTCATTTTATATAGAGATATGAAGAGATACTGAGCTTAATGTAGAGTTGTATATTTGCATTTGCAGAACATTTTGTCTTCCTTTATTCTCTTTGCAGACACAAGGCTTGGAATGCCAAATAGCTCATCAAGATATACAGTGTGCAGAGAGAAAATAATCTTAATGTCTAGCTGTCTGTGGTGTGGTGTGGGTTTTTTTGTTTTTTCCTTTTTTTTTTTTCCTTTCTTTTTTTTCCTTTTTTCTTTTTTTCCCCAAAATTACTTCTGTACATTGCTTTCAAAGGAGCCTGAGAAACTCAGAAGTACATAAAACCAGTTTTCCTCTCCCCTCTCCCTGCGGTGCTTGCTTCCTGAGGATGCAGGGATGCTGTCCTTGCTGAAGCAGCACTTCAGTCTCCTGGGCTCACTCCTGCAAACATCCCTGTGACTTTGCTTTGCTGTCCTGCAAACCTCTTGTCAAGTGATTTCTTCTTTCCATGCTGGTCAGAACTCTGTGGATTTTGATGAAGGCCAGAAGCCTCCCTGTTTTCTATTAATTTGGGCTCCTCCTGCCTTCTGGTGAAAATAAACAGGGCAGGAGGGGAGCCAGCTGGGAGAGAGCAAGGATATAAAACTGTGTTAGAGGAGAGTTGCTAAGAATGCCAACCAGCTCTCCTCAAGTTTTACCCCTGGATTCTCAATGATTTTAAGGGAAATTAGGCTTTCTAGGACCCTTGCAACACTGCCAAGTAGAGACAGCAAGGAGCAAATTGAAGTAACACATAAGGCATGTTGATGACCACAAAGGTGCTGTAAAACAAACAGCAGGGCATGTTATTGTTATTATTCAAATATTATCCGGTTCCTGTAACATCTGGGAAGGCCAGACATGGATCGGAACCAGATGTGCTGTGTGCTTTATGACTGCAGAGCAGGGAGGGACACCTGCCCCAGAGCCCCCTCATTGTAAGGTGTCATAGACGGGGTGCAGGGAGGCCAGGGATCTACATCAGTGATCTGCATGTCAGCCTCAGCATGCCAGAAAGGAGAGTCTATTTAAAAATTTGCCAAATAAATGCAAGTGGAGATGCATGTGTTGATTTTAGTGACACTTGCAAGGCCAGGAGTGGTTTTTTGACTCTCTAAAAACAGATGTGGGGGTCTGTCATTGGCATTGCAGCAAGGGGAGGGGTTTAGGAAGGACGGGAGAGAATTTTCCAGCAGTGAGTGTGTCTCTTCTCTTCATGCTGGTGTAAGAGAAAACATGTTTGTTTGGTTTTCAAATATTCAAGTTCAGGGGAAAAGGTGCCACGGCAGAGTAGAAGTACATCTTGGTAGCAGTAGAGGTGATGTTCAGGTTGGAGGTAAGCCATGAAAAAAACCTGGAGCTAAAAGCACAGTGTTTATTCTGGATGTGTGAAACAGAGGTAACCACACAAGAAAAACATGGAAGTGAGATGTGGTCAAAGCAACAAGGTGCAGAAAGGATCTTCATGGCAGAGTTTTGAAAGAAAACAAATGTGTCAGGATCATTTTTTGCAAGGCCACAGGAGAGGATATTACAGCAACCAAAATGTGAGTCCTTGGAAAGGAAGGGATAAAACATTCTGTGGAGCTGTGAGCTCCGTAACAAACCCCTTCTTGGCTACAGCAAGGAAAATGTGCATGTAAAGCACAACCATAGGAATCCAGGTGCGCCCTGGCCTTTGGTGAGTTTAAATAACCTGATGGGACCACACTTAAAGCAGAATCACAGCAAAGTGTAAGCAGGACCACAGTGTGGAGGCCAGCAGTGTCCCTGGGGAGTAGAAGGGAGAAGGTAAAAATGGGAGCAGGAAGAAGCAGGGAGGGGAAGAAAGTGCCATCTCAGAGGCTTTTTCATACCGATAAATGTTTTTGCAATAAAACCTTCCTGGAAGGAGGGAGAGCTGCAGGCTTCCCAGCACAGACCAGCATCACTTGGAGCTGCTGAGAGCCTGGTTTTCTGAGTTGGGTTATGGGACTCAAGCTGAGTTTAACATGATACTTTGTGTGCAGCGTGTCGTAGTTCCTGTTGTTTAATCCTGTATTTTTCGTTTTCTGGTAAACATTAGCTTTTAAATTTTTTTTTACTTGCTTCAGTTAATTAGTTACTGATCCACTTTCAAGTTATGTCCAACATCTGAATTTTACCTGGCTTTCCCTAGGCAGTACTTTGATTGGCACCTCTTATTTTGTCCAGCTGCCAGTGTCCACAAATCATAAAAAAACCCACCAATTTATCTTTCTGCCCTTCTTTCAAATATGATTGAAAAGAGCCCCTGGATTCAGAAGCACAAGAGAGGGAGTGAAGGCAATTAAAAGAGACCCAAAAAAGAGTGGTTGCATTGCTTCCTTAGGAAACACGCCCAAAAAAGGTTGCACGCCAGAATCTGGGGGAGCTAGAGAAAAAGTGCTTTTTATTTTAAACAAACTTCACTGTTGCTGTGGGGTGGTCTGATTTTCATGGGTCTTCTTTTGGGACAGTTGGGATTTTCTTTTCCTCTGAAATTTGATTTAAATCTGGTGAAACTTGTGCTGAACCTTCAAGGCAATGGACTTGCTTATGCAGTCATTATATTTGTAATTTAATGGATTTGAAAGCCAAAGGAGTGCTGCCTGCCTTTTACAAGTCAGAGGAAGCTCGCAGTTGCAAGGGAGACATGCGAAGCACCTGGCTTGGTGCAGAGCTTTGGTGGTGCAAAGGCTCTTTAAAATTTCTAATTGATTCTAAAAATTAAGCCATTATGTAAATGTTTGTAATTCTGGGCTGCTCTGAGAAGCTTCATTAGTAGGAATACAAGAGCAGGAATTAATTTTACTTATGTATAATGAAGAGCGGATGGGTCCTGAGGAAAGGCTGCAAAGAGAAGGAGGGAGAGGGGATGCTTGTTTCCCCTTTACCAGCTCTGTTCATGAAGTGCCATTTCATAGATATTAGCTGCCTATTTGTTTTTGTTAAATGGGGGGGATATCTGTGAATATATGGTATGAGATTACACTTTTATTGTTTGCTATGAATCCCTCGTAAGGGTAGGACAATGTGGAAATGTGTAGCCGATGTTGCATTACAGGGATGCATTAGGGGTCTCTGTCTCCACCAGTAATGACCAATTAAAGACCACTGAGATAAGCAAATGAGAAGTCAGGGCTTACTTAGAGCTTTAACTCATTATTTCCTGACCATTCACGGACAAAGAGGATAATATTAGTATAGTTTTATTTAATGAGTATTTCAGATGAGTATGGGACTCACTTCATGGTCTGGCAGGGGGGCTGCCTGGACATTTTTTACCTTCCAGCCTGTATGATATCTTTATAAAATCATATCCCCTCATGTCTGTTGGACATCAGAATTTCAAACCAGTAGTGAAATAAGACATACTTTGTACTCCCCATGTTGTTTTACTGGTTTCACTGTGCACCTGGGCTTGTCTCAAAGCTGCTTTTTTAATGACTTGTACTAATAAAAGTGATTGACCAATCAGGATGGCAGAGAAGGCTTGGAATGAGCAAGGGAGGCAGAGAAATCTCAAAAGAGTGAGGACACCTGGATGGGGTTGGACAGGCAATGCCGTTAGCAGTGAGGGCAGAAGGGTGGAGAGCTCCACATACAATGCCACTAAAACCATTGCTTTGTCCAATAGTAAGAAATGTCCCAGCCAGCACTTGCGGGAGCAAAGCAGCAGCAAAAACACAAGTGAGGAGGAATATGCTGCACCTGAGAATGCTCTTCTGGCTGCTGGGACTGGACTGTTGACACCCCAGGTACAGAAGTTATACTACCAGGCATATTTCCTGACCTGCTGCAGTTTTACTTCTTATTGACAGCAGTGGGAGCCTTCAGCATCCTCAAGCACAGTGGTTTTTTTCCCCTTTGTTTTGGGGGAAAAAAAATTAAATCCTGCTTTTATTGCTTCATCCTGCACAGCCTCACATTATGTGACAGTGTGATCCCTCCGGGTTTTATAATATGGGCTTCCTTTGCCAAGGCTTAGGGTGAGAGTGGTGTTATTAATGAGCTCTTCTGTGTGGCTGCTGGGCAGAGGGGTAGGAAAGAATAGGGGAATGTCCTTTTGTTTTGCCCAGGCATGAAATACAAATGCTTTGTAATAACAGAAAGGAACAGACAGGGGAGCCCTTGTAAATACATTTAGAAGAGGCTGTGGAGGTGATACAGATGCTGGTTTATATCTGTGGCTTTGGGAGGGAAGGACAATTAGGTGTTTCCATACCTGCCCCTCACTGCTGCTTTCATTCCTGCATCCTGGGAGCCTTGTTGGCTCTCCAGGCACCCCTCGAACCTACAGAGTGTGTAAGTCCTCAAAAAAAGAGAGAAGATGACAGCAACCAAGACATCCTTTTGCTTTGGTGCCACAGCTTCAGAGAAACTGGGGAAGTTTCACTACTCATCAGTGCTGAATTTGGGCTCCCAGCCCTGCCTTGTTAGAGGGGAATGAGGCATTATGGCTCTCAGCTGTGGCCTCAGCTGTGCCTGTGGAGAAGGTATTAAGCCCTTCTCCTCTCAGGTGTCTCCCCTGTTTGGTACTAGAGGGGACCAGCAGTTTTGCAGCAGCTTGTTGGTGTGCTCCTGCTTGGTCACAGTGAGAGGAGGCTACTGGAGGATGGTAAGTGAGTCAGAGGTTTAGTGATTTATAATTCTGATGAGCAAAAAGAGGAATGGGCTTTTTCAGGGCTGGTTCTCTGACCTCTTTGAGGTTTTCTTGAGCAACAGAAATGGGATTTAGGTCAAATTAGGTTGATGTGCTTGCAGTAAGGCACTGAATCCATGTCCACTGGCTGCACCTCTTGAGTGGTGTACTGTAGTTCTCTCTGATCATCTCCACACCTTGATGCTGTTACTGCTCCTTTTGCCTAAAATACAGGTTATGGCTTACACAGTGTTACAAAAGCTTAATGTTTATCTCCGATATCCAGCTCAAAATGAGGCTATGCTCAAACTTAAAATGTTCTAAAATGTGAATTAATTGCTCTTAAAATGAATGTTCCTGGTGGTGGCAACATTTCTCAGCCAGAAGTGAAAAGGAGAAGTGAAAGATGATGACTGTGTTATTTGAAGCCTCATGTTATTGCAGTTTGAAAGGGTTTATGGTGTTGTGGTTGCTCAGGGAAAAGCAGAGGCAGGACACAAATGGGCTGCAGAGAGCTCCGTGTGTCTCTGAAGCCTTGCCTTCATTATTATGCAGTGCAAGTGGCTGTTGGCACAAGAACAAATTCCACTGTAAATTATGTGTGATTTACATGGGAAGCTCATTAATTCTCTAACACCGGATTTAGATGGTTTCATTTGTAAAGGGTGTCATTTTAAACACCGCTCAAACATATTTCCTTCTATCTGCTGACTCAGAGTGTGTGCTGAAAGACGATAAACAATAAAGTGTGTATGTGTTCATAAATACATGCACACAGACACACATTAGAAAATTGAATCAATTAGAAGGTATGCTTTGTGTTTAGCAGTGCTGCCTTTGATACACAGATTGGCTGCCTATTTTATAATTTTGCTGGCCTCAATGCTTGTGTATTGTGGGCTTTACAGGTTTTGTTTATATTTTTTTTTTAATTTACATTTATTAGTGTAGAGGAAAGCCCTTTTAATTTCAATTTTTAGTGTTTAACTTGTATTCTAATGCATATTCTGTGCTGCTGCAGCCCTCATTTTTTAAGGGCTTTCCTTCCTGGACACGTCTCTTCCCTGGCTTCAGGAGCAGCAAGACTCCAGAACTGTGGCAATAAGCAGTGTCTTTTTTTTTTTTTTTTTTTTTTTCTTTTTCTTCATGTTCCTGGTTTTTCTCAGCTCTACTATAACTCAGAAGTTTGGCAAAAAGAATAGTCAGGACGAAAAAAAAATATCCCTATTTCTCTAGGACAGACACAGCTGATAGGCACACCAGAAGTGTCTGCGGTTGAAGCTCATATATTGAGGCAATGTAATCCACAGTTTCATTTAATGTCGCTTTTGCATTAAGCAGCATGACCCTTCTGCATTAGCTGAAAGAATTATATGCTCGTTTTCGGCTCACACTTATTGTTTTAATCCAGCATCTGGAGCTATGTGTTTTCTGATATAGGGCTGATGTCAAAATTTGGACGATGGTGTAAGTGTTTTATCATACGTTCACGTGCTGTTCGGGTTTAAGTTGCAGCTTATAATTATTTTAAATGGGCAGTTGCTCTTTAGAAAATCTTAAGCTTGATGCAAACAATAAATGCAGGACAAGCTGCCAGACTCACCTTTGAAGTCTCTCTGGCCTAAGGAAACTGTTCTTTGACATCTCATTACTTTCCTTCTCTTATTAGAAACAAATGTGGGTTTCCTACACGTAGATTAAATATGGCCTGAATTAAGAAAGCTGAGTTAGGCAGCAGCAAAAGAGGAGAAATTATGCCATGCTCTGCTGCGGTTTTGTTTATCAGGACATAAGTCTGAATTTATTATTTTTTATGACTTGTAAGTTAGTGCAAGGGAAGAAAAAGGAGCAGCCCTTTTTTTTCCTGTGACAATCAGTCTACTGTTTCATATGCATTTAAACAATTTTGCCACAGGGAAAAGAAAAACATGCCTGTCTTAAGTAACCTAAACATCCATGGTGGTTGTTCTTCTGCACGTAGCAGGGTTTTCCTTGCTCAGGGAGAATTTTTTCCTGTTATGTGAAGAAAGTGATTTTGACTCACAAGGTATGGGAACATGTAGGCAGGGTTTCAGTGGAGGAGGAGGGAAATCCTGTCGCTCTTGTGCTCGTGAACAGCAAGTATCAGACCTTCCCTGACCTTTTTTTATTTTTTGGCCCCAAGCTGAAGTGTTATGTCATGACCTGTCTGCACCACCTTCTTGGAGTGGATAAACATATTTTGGAAAATAAGAATACTGACAACTTTTTTTTTCTCCATCAAAACTGCTTGAATTTAAGCTCCTTATCTAATTTGTTAGAGACAAAATTGAAGTGGGGAGGTAAGCAAACCATGAAACACTGTGCTGTTTTCATTTCTCTTCAACAACTTCTCACAGGATAGGACAGGAACAACATTTTGTTTCATGTTACAAGAGTTGCAAAGGTGGTGACTGTGCTTAGCCTCTTTCCCTACACTTGCTTCGATCTTGAACTGGATATGTGTTGGGAAGGGGAGATATAGATAGGATGAGATATACATGGTTTTGGGTTGCAAACAGAAATCCTATACCCAAAGCCAGAACATGGCAGAATGGGTCACTCTGCAGGTGCTGCCACCCTGCCACTCTGTGTATATATAAGCCACTGAGTGTAAACCCTGTGTTAGCTTGATGGTTTTTTCTGTAGTGCTTTTCTTTTGAAAATCCAGTGCTTCTGCAGGCAAAGCATAGGTTCTTCCTAGCTTGGTGCTGCTTTAGCTTGGCTAAACATTAGGTCTGGAAAAGCATTTTGAAAATATTTCAGGGTTTTTGGGTTCTTTGAGGGGACGTGTTTAGGTCAATTCTGTTTGGACTGTCTTAAAATATTTTACACTCAGAGGGCATTTGTGATTTCAGCCAGCTGTTCCCTTATAGACTGAGAAGGAGGCTTGTGCCTGGTGCAAATCTATGCAAGTATTA
>VWZN01016571.1:16426-27083 GCA_013396955.1 Regulus satrapa
GAAAGAAATTCTAATTATTTGCTCAGTCTTATAAAAGGCTTCTTATATTTCAGAAGAGATTTTCACCAGTGGACAGCCTAGATTATGAAGCGAGGGAAAAAAAAATACCAAGAATTACCTGACCTTTTTGAATCCCACGTTGGCAAAAAACATTATGCTGGAGTCTTGTGTACTTATTGACCCAAATGCATACCCAGCATAGCTGATACCAGTAGAAAGCAGCTGACAATTTGAAATTCATCCTGTTCTCTTCTGCCACACCTGAAAACGTACCCTCTTCAAAAGGCAACATGCTGGGAGCTGTGGACAGAAGTTTCCATGGCTGATTATCTACCTGCAAAGCCCTATCTGTTTGTTTAGGAACTCTTAAAGGAAGGGGGATACAGCAAAAATGTACACATCAGGTCCCTTGTGCTTGCTGTTGCTGCTCTCTTAGTGAGGCATGGAGACATGAAGGTAACATCACACAGAATATAAAAGTGGTGTGCTGACTGCACTTTTCCAGCACTTCCTAAAACATGGGGCTGCTTCCTGCTAGCAATAATAATTTGGGGCCAATTTTGGTAATTAGATAATTTTTAAATGCCTTAATAGAAGCATTCAGTAGTGCACATTAAGCTCCCACATGGACAACGTCATTAATACTTTGAATTTTTCCTCCTGAGGAAGCAGTAGGATGGGTAGCAAAATTAAGAATTAGTCATGTTGCTAGGAAGTAGGAGTTTTAGACATACAGCATAATCTGTTCTGAATATGGCTGCAGTATTCAATTGCAAGGTTTGCAAAAAGAAAAGTTCTGAATGAAGAGTAAAAAGAATTTATTTATTCTAGACCTGGTTTTAAATATCTAAATTATTTATTTTACAAAGAAAGTCTATCTTGTTTGCCAGATTTGATAAAACATTCTTGACATTAGAGACTAGTTTTACATAAAATTACATTATGTTACATGCCACAAATTTTTCTTACAGCCATGAACTTTTTTCTCTCTTAGTCATCATTCTCACAAGTAAATTGTAAGAGAGGAATAAGTCCCTGTAATTTAGACAAATAGCAATCAATTGACTAAAGAACTATCACCCTAATGCCATTGTGGATATATTTTGCAAATCTTCAATAAGCAGGCCTGAATATAAACCTTAGAAGATCTGAACTTTGAATTCAGGACCTACACATCATCTTCCTTCAATTAGGTGGAACACAAATATTGTGTTCTAAACTCTCACACATATAGGGTTGGAGACTGAACTCAGGGTGGTGTACAACCCAGAAATGTTTTAAAGTCAGCTGAGCTTGCAAACTGGGACCCTGGGCAAGGTTGGTTTTACTTGGTCGCCTTTTCCACTGCTTTCACTCTTTGAGCCATTTGCTGAGTGTGGCTGTAAGATAGAGAAATCTGGGTAGAGCTGGGAGATCAGACTCCCTGGACATTTCTGCCTGCTGGAGAAAGAGCACTTTGTAGCAAAGGGAGATCAGGCTTGCTTTGAACCTTGGTCTCATACTGCAGGTCATTGGTCTTCCTCCAGGAGAGCACTCAAGCACTAAGCAATTAGAAAAAAAGATTGTTCATTAAATCCTTATTGATTATAGAATATAGTTGCACACACAGCCCAAATCCATCTGAATCTCCTAAATCCCACAGCACATATTTTCCAGACAATCCTTTTTTTGGGCCCCTAGCTTACAGTAAGTCTTTGGCCAATTTATTCCTTTGCAGCTCCTATTAAATTCTATCTAAATTGTTCTGTGGGTGCAAAATTTCCCTGTGCCTGTTGGGAAGTGTATGATAATTTTAAAATATTCACTCCTAGTTTTATCTGTACTCCATAGTCTATACTCTAATTTACAGTTTTCAGTTTTAAGAATCACATCTTTATTTTAATGCATAATTGATGTTTGAGGGCCCTGTAAGCTTTAAGGTTTTGTAGCATCTAGATAAAAAATTATTTCATATGCATAAGAAGTAAACTGACTTTTTTTTCTCACTTGTATTGATATCAAATAGACAGGGGTGTAAAGGCAGCCTCCAATTTGTCTCTGTGTACTAAACATAAAAAGAAGAAGAAGGTTTTTAAAATTCAGAGCAGTTCTGTCAAAAGATTGCTATATGCAAGTACTTATTCCACTTCACTTCTCATTTACATATGAAATCTTGTCTGACAGGTCTTTGAATGTAGAGTAAATTAGAAAAGTTATCCATTATTTATCCATTATTTGTGCGCTGAATAGTCAAAAATTATTAAGTTTTCTTCATATACACTGTGCTGAGGTATAGAATTAGTATAAAAACTAATAGAATGGGTTTGGTTTGGTTTTTTTTTTTTATTATTTGCTAGAAGCAAGAGCATAAAAACATTAGCCATGGTTTTCTTTATAATTAACAACAGGCATTTTAAAGTGTCGAGATATAAGCAAAGGAGAGCTTTAGAACCTGCTCTGAAGAGGAAAGAGAAATGGTTATCTAACTGAACTATGTTGTTGCAATGCACCAGCTAGAGGTAATTGATATGAAGTAATAAGAAAATCTGGTTGAAATCTGAAAGGGGAAAATCTTCAAGCTGATGTGAAATGACCACAGCAAACTGATGACTGACAATAAGTCAGACAGTAAGTAAGCAGCAGGATCTGTAAAACTGCCACTAAACTTCCTGCTGAACAAAGCTGCACTGAAGAATTTGTTGTATGGTTTCTGCAGGACAAAGGAGGAGTATGAGGCAATGTCTCATCTTAGCCCATAGAAAAATCAAAGAGGAAAGAGTGAAATACATGTATTTCAGTTTTAGACATTGTGTTTCTAATTGGACATTTGCTATATTGACTTTGAAAAGAAGATTCAGTAGACTACATTTTGGGCTTATTTTCAACAACTAATTTGGCTGAAGTATGTAGAATTTTCACATAGTCAGAAATTCCATCAGCAAGACAATCATAGATATCATTGTGTATATACTTTTGTTGAAGAATCTTCATTACCTCCTCAGATGTATTTGCACTTGCAAATCTTTTATCTGAAGAGAATTTTAAAATAAACTTCTACTTCTTCCTGCTCAGAACCAGTTACTAATTACCTTCTCTCATTCATTATTCACAGAATGATAGAACAATAGGATGGTCTGTGTTGTAAGGGAACTTTAAAGGCTGTCTATGACAACCCTGCAAGGAGGAAGAACATCTTTAACTACATCAGATTGCTCAGAGCCCCATCCAACCTGGTCTTGAATGTTTCCAGGGATGGGACATCAAACACTTCTCAGGGTAATCTATGCCAATGTTTCATCGTCCCCATTGTAAAAAAAAAAAAAAAATAATATTCCTTATGTCTAGTCTGAACTTATGCTCTTTTAGCTTAAAGCTTAACACTTACTGTTCTGTCATACCCTGCTAAAAGGCCTGTCCCCATCTTTCTTTGAAGTTACCTTTAAGTATTGAAAATCCACAATAAGTTCTCCCTTGAGCCTTTTTTTCTCCAGGCTGGATAGCTTCAACTCTTTCAGCCTTTCCTCCTAGGACAGATGCTCTATCCCTGTGATCCTTTTTGTGGCTCTCCTCTGCATCCACTCCAGCATCTTCATGTCTTTCTTGTGCAGGATCCCCAGAGTTGGATGCAAAATTTCAGTGGGTGGCTCTGAATTGGAGCCAAGGGGCAGAATCACTCCCCAGAACCTCCTGGCCACACTCTCATTTGATGCAGCTCAGGATCCTCAGCGGTGTCAATGTGACTCCTTGCAGGATAATAGAGTAAAATGGGCCAGGGAAATTGTCCGTTTTAAGATAAAACTAATCCTCAAAATTTGATTCTTATATTTAATATGGAGCATTAAAAAGAACTTTCAGATGAACAACTAAACTAGCACAGTAAGGAGGACAGTAAGATGTGGAAGAAAGAGATCAGGAGGAGGATGGGATGGCAATTTTTTGGTATGGTGCCCTGAAAATTGGTTCAACAGCTGTACAAGTGCCCTCCCAGAAAGTCAGAAGGACTAAAGCTTGAAAAGGTTTAAATCCCAGCTCCCAGTTCCTGTACTGTCTTCCTAATTACCTTCATAAAAATGTATTGGGGGATACTAGAGTATATAATTTTACCTTCATAAAAATGTATTGGGGGATACTAGAGTATATAATTCACTGCTTATCTCGATGAAGACAGTTCAGAATCTTGCAGGGCTATTGAACAAGCAATGAGTCAAAACCCTGTAACCCGGTGACTCAAGCACTTTTCTGGAGGAAGAGCATACATCTTTCAAGGATTTGAAATGCATTTCACACTAAACTGTACTGGATGGAATTACTGGTCTTGATGAGCTAAAAGAAGTTTGATCTGTGAAATTCAATGACATACTTGTCTTATTGTCATCTAAAGCATGTAGGCATCCAGTGATATTAGGATTTTAAAGTGACCCTTATGTTCAGCATCTCCTCTTGGCCAAGTTTGGTAGCTCTCAATCTGACACACTGACTGCTGTGATCCTTTGACAAGTCCCATGTGCTTCCCCAGCTTAGGAGGAGAGCTGAGATTTACCACTGGCTGTAGATTCCAGTCTCAGCGGGTACACTTCTGAATTAGGCATTGTAATGCTAAGCAACAGAGTAATAAACCACCCTGTGAAAGTGCCTAAATGCTTGAGAGTTTTTAGTAGCTGCAAAAATGAGAGACCAGATAATCAGAATTCTATTCTCTATTGCTTCTAATATTTTGCCTGAATTCTCTCTTCAGATACAAATAACTGATGAAAACAAAATTTTTATATATTTTATTTTAAGTGATATGCCTAAAGGCTTCTTTTTCTGATAAATAAATATCAAAGACAAGTTCTTGATGTGAGGATAAATACTTGACTTTCTGAGGCTGGAAAAATCCCCTATATCTGAGTCATGTTTCTGGTAGAAGCTTGCCACAACCTGGCAAATTTGCAAGAGTCAAACACTGTAGAATATTTCATAGACTGGTGCCCCCATAGTATGCACTGTGCAAAGTTCAGTTTATAAATGTAACTTTTAGGGAAAACCCACAAAACCCAAAGCCTTTAACTTTTGGCAAAGTAGAAAACTAGATTTTTGGTTATGGGTAATCTTATGAGATTATTCTTTTAACTCTTTGTGAGCTGATTCACATAGATTTAAAATAAAGTAGAACTTTATTATTATCATCAGTGACATAGGAAGAATATCAGTCAAATAATGGAAATATTATACATACAGTGCATGTCCCAGCATGTACAGATATCACAGTGAAAACAAAAGGGTAGTACATTTTTTCCTTAATTATTTAGGTTTCTGAAATTCATGTATGGATTTTCAGAATGGTGATAAACCTGAAATGGTTTTCATTTATCCTAGCCACACTTGTACATAGGCACCTTTCAGTAATAGGGAAAAGGGTTGCAAAGAACCTTCTCCTTCCCCAGCCTGCTCCTCCAAGGCAGTGACACCTGTCCCAGCATCAGTGGTGCCTGTGGGTGTTCGAACTCTAGAAGGAAAAAAAGCTTCATCCCTCTGATAAAAAATCTCCAGAAGTCACATGGTCCTGCATGTTGAGCTAAACAGGAGACTGGTGTTTTGAGAGCAGAAGCTGGAGAGTGAAATAAAAATTATATGCTCAGACTTGAGCCTAGACCACTAGAGCAGTAACCCATGTTACTGCATTTAATGCAGTCTTAGGTCTTGAGTTATCCAACACAGTGCCAGAGGGTCAGGAGTTTAAACTTTGTTTGGTAGGTGAACATAACCCACTGGTGAGGTCAACAACACTATAGACTTCTCAGTATGTATTCCTAACAGTTTTAAAAAACTAAACAAAACTAAATTTTTTGCTAAAACAAAACTACATTTAGTTTGTAGTTGAGTGGGACATGGTACTAGTCAGAGAGAACCATAATTAAGTTAGTAGCAGTTTAAAAACAGACCTGAATGAACTGTCCCAAACTTAGTAAGTGTTTGAGACACTGTCTTGATTGTACTGTGTTTCTTTGGGGGTTTTTTTGTTTGTTTTTGGGGTTTTTTTTTTTTGTTTGTTTTTCGTTTTGTTTTGTTTTACTTTCAAAGCAATTAATAAACAAAACAGATAGGATAAGGTCACTCTACTAGGATAAGAGCATCTGTTATTTGAGGACAAAATTCTTCTCTGCTGTCTTTAGTTTAAAATCAACAGGAGCTTAAAGTCACGCATATGTATGAGCAGTATGCTGATTTGAAATAATAATGAGAATTCCATCATTGAAGCCCTGCATGTTTTTTAATATAATTTGAGATGTAACTTGAAGTAGCAAATTACTTCTCAATGTTCAGTGATAGACAGAAGAGCAACTAAAAATAGAATAAACGTGCTTGTGATTTGCATAAAATTCATACTAAGAAAGAATGATCTATGGTTAGAAAGATAAAAACGACAATCCAATGAGAGCAGTGAGAAACAGTCATTCTTTTGTGAATTATTTCCAGTTGGAGACACTAGATATTTTAAAGAAATGCTAAATGTACTCCTGAATAATTTTCTATCTGTAGAGTTCAAAACGCTGCTGAAATATTTCTGTTTGAGGTCTGAACTTAACAAGCACCAAGAAAGTCTTCCCAAAGTAAGTATTGACAAAGGGCAGCCAAGGGATTACTTTAAAAAAGGAACAGAAGTAAATTAGTCACTCCAAAAATCTGCAGCTTAAGGGAAATGGAAAATAAACTCATACAAATGCCTGGCAGTGTAGTTTTTAAAAATTACAACAATCAAGATGATATGGGAATATGTCAAAGAGAAAAATGTAGTATTGACTCTGTCTCCAAGATTTTAAGCAAAAAATTCTGTCTATTGATCTCCTAGTTTTATCCTAGTTCTTCCATTAATGTTTGTAATATTCCCAGCTGTAACCTCATATATCATATTACAGAGCATCATCTACCTACAATCGACTATTCAATCCCAGTATGACCTATTTTATATTTAAGATTAATTTGATGCTTCAATTTATGATTTTTTAAAGCATAATTTTAATATTAATTTTTTGGCATTGAGTTATAAACTCTTTATCTTGTTTCTCTTACAGTTTAACTGCTCACCATGCACACAGCCTATATTGCTCATTACTACCTGTAGCTCATTCAGTAACTTGATAATTTATAGCACAGGAGAAACTCAAAGCTGGGGGCACCTAGGGCTCAATTCTGAAAGATACTGAGTAGCTTGGCTCTCACCCAGTAAAGCACTGAAGCACATATTTACAGTTCAGGGAATTGATTTTTTTTGTCGAGAGATGCATAAAAATAAAGCACATGACTACAGCTTTTGCTGATGGAACTCCAGAGTAGTCAGGACCACCTATTTCTGATGATGCCATATGTTTGTTGGCAAAGTTGATTGCAGGAACAGACCTGCTTCTAATACTAGTTTTTTCTTTAATTTTATTCTTATATATGTGTGAAAGATTCTTCATAGGTGTTTTGAAAAATGCTGTCAGTGGCACAGTACCAATGTACCCTTTCCTTACTCCCAGGATGTGGACATTGATGTGAACCCACATATAACTATGCCTTCTACCACCACTCCTCTTTTTCCATTCTCTCCTCCTCTTTTCCTCCAAAGCTACTACTACTGATGTAAAAAAAACCTCTCTATTCCAGTGAAGCTACTACTCACTGGGCAAAAAAAAAGATTTACTACTTTAATTTTAAATGCTGTGTCTGAATGCTTTCACAGATGAAACTGAAATGATGTAGTGTGGACCTAATAAAGACTCTTTAAACTGAGACACAAAGAGATATAAGGAAAACAAACCTCATGTCCATAATTCTAATAGAATACTTGTATTTTTATGTTTTAATAAACTTTTTTTGTAGATAGTTTTCTATTAAGGACAGGTAAATGGAAAAAAAATATGTATCCCACCCAGGCTGGACATTTTTGTAGAACAACTCATCTTACAAAAGCATGTTCCCCTGTCCTTAGGTGACTAAAAGAAGACAAGAAAAATAAGCATCATTTAAGTTAAGAAACATCACCTTCATTCTCTTCTCTTATGATAGAGATGTACTCCATGATGTCCCTAGCCTGTTGTGATCTAGATGACATCAGGATAAGCTGTTAGATATCCAAAACATCTTGATAAAAGTTTTTGTCTTCCCTTGCATGCTTGAAATGTGTCCTTTTCATTGCGTTCAGAAAGAAGAACAAAATGGAGGGGATTAATAACTGTGAGGTGCAATGCTGAGGAAGCACAGGGTAACTTATCAAAATATTTTTGCTTTCTGTCTTGGGCCTTGCCACAGGGGACCTCACTCAACCCAGTGACTTTTGAAGAGAATGCTCCAACTGGCCACAGAGAAAGCCTTCTGAGAAGCGGCTTGTGCTTGTCATGCAGCTGCCAGGTGAAAGTAGGCTAATAGGAAAGACAGCCACCATATTTCCATGGAAATTTCCCAATATTAAAGAGCCTGCATGGCTCAGAGATGCTATTCAGTACAAGCATATTTCTTTATGTGCTCTTTGCTTCTTTTCCTTGTGTGTCACTCCAAAATTTCCACCTTTTTGAAGGATAATGGGAAAGATTGTCACTAGGCAGAAGGAAGAATAAATGGGTAGAGTACACTGGTAAGAATGGCAGAGAAAGACTGCAAAATTTTCTCTGGATATTGAAACCATTTTCAGTTGTCCTGAAGCATGTGCCAAAAGACCTTAGAGAGGTTCCAGACTTTCTCCTCTGAGCTCAAAATATAATCTGGAAGCATCTTGTTTGGACAAGATGGTACTGATTCTCACAAATAATAAATCTATCATGGTGTCATGTGAGTGTTGCATATAAAGGGCTTCTCAAATTGTTATATTTTGGACACAGACTCCTTTCTTTTTTAGAATTTATAATTAGAGTGCCCAAAATCAGATATTGCAAAGTACCACAAAAACCATGCACTTCTTAATTTTTTTCTTCTCTTCTTTCTTTTTTTCTTTGTTTCTTGCACTCTTACCTCTTCCATGGAAGGAGTACCATGTTCTGGCAGCAGCCAAAGATCTGTGTTTGGAACTGCCTTCAGTAGCACTGCTCATTGCTAAATCAAACATTAGAGCTGAAGCATCCCAGATTTGGTCTTGAAAATTCATCCTTTGAACTGTAAAAGCATTTAAACATATTTATGATCTTTAGTTTTGGCTTCCTCTGTTCTGAGTGAAATACTAAGATATCAATGCGGTAAATAGCATTCATGATTAAACATGCACATCACTGTTTTGAAGGAACAGATGCCTTCCCTTAAACTATTTATATAATAGGCCCCAATCCTCTAGGTTTGAAGCCTGTGTTCTGGCTTTCAGTTACATTTGTTTCCATATCCAAGTGCCTTTCAAATTCAGTTCTGCTCTCCGGGCTAAAATGAGCACTTGTAAGAATAGAGTAATTAAACACAATTACAAGGATGTGCACATTCCATGCTGAACAATCACAGGCCACTTTCCAAAAACCTTTCTTTACTTTCCTCATAATCTGTAATTTTCCTGGCTTCTGATTTACGCTCCTCAGCTACCAAATCAGTTTTGTGTGATCCCAGGAAGTTCCTCATAATTTTGTTGCCTGTTGCAGACTTTCACTACACTTCTCTGATGAGAAAAAAAAAATACAAATCCAGCAAAGTGAAAAGATTCAGTAATCTGTGAAACCACAGCTTCCACTATCTTTGCCAGCTTTTAGTCATGAAAGAATTTATAAAATAGCCTAAGAAGCCAAAAAAGGAAAAACAAAAAGTTTAATGGAATTTCTCCCTGCCCTTCTGAAGTTTGCTATGCACTTGTGGAGGTTATTCTTATGAAATAAAGGCCACATTTGACCTGTCAACGCTGGGAGATGTTGGCCTCTAGATCACCTGCACTTCAAACATCATAGACTTTAACATTTTCTAAAATATATTTTGAAATATTTCTGTGTTGTTCACATATAAATTCATTGCCAAACCTGAAAGTCAGTTGAACAGATATGGGGAGCTTTTTCACCAAAAAAAGAGTTGTTTTCATGTCAAATCTTTCAATGCCATCTGGTAGAATGGTTTCCAAAATGCAAATATTTTGTGATCTTTTATTATCTCCTACTGTATGTAGCTTTTTTTACCTGTTGTCAAATGGCATCAAGTACTAGATCTCTTAGTAGCCATCCAAAGAGAAGACAGATGTTACTGACAATTCATGGTTGTAGCAAATGTAAGCATAGAATGGTCTAAAACTTTTCAATCGCTTCAGAGCCTTTTATTTTTTGGAAAAAGCAGCCATGGTGAAAAACTTGCACTGCTATTTGTTAAATGAACAGGTTAGAGGTTAGTGTGTGTCTAGAAAGAAGCAATCTTTATAGCAGTATTGTACTTTAGGTCATCAAATGTTATGGAGTTTGGATTATTTTTCCCAGGTAAGAATGAAACTCTGAGGGATTAGCTTTAAGTCTTCAAATGAGGAATTTCATGATCTGGGGAATGATTTTATTTTAGAATAATTAAAATATAATAATATATATTTTAATTGCTATTCAGAATATAGACTGTACTATTCAGATTGTATATTTAGGGCAAGAAAGTAGAAGTAATCTGGTTTTCTTGTGCTCCAAAAATAGTCAATGGATAGACAGACTACTCCAAAGAGAAATTCAGGGCATTCTTCTGGGTTTCTGCACTGAAGAATTCTCTCCAGGAGCTTTTT
>VWZN01016572.1:13918-28266 GCA_013396955.1 Regulus satrapa
AACCAAATTAAAATTAAAATAAAACCATTCAAAAAGCAAATAGAATGTTGAAATGAAAGGGTGGAAGTTTTGCTTCAACATGTTAGCATCTGTAATGAAGAAAAGAAGTATTTTGTCCTTGACTGGCAAATGATGACCCAGCAATGTGTACAAGACGATTCCTGACAGGCAGAGAAACCTTTTGGGTAATCCATAGTAGCTGACCAAATCTCATCTATTTTTGGTTAAATAAAACTCTTCACCAAGATGAGCTGTAGATTGATGTCCCTCTTTGCATCAGCTCTGGTAACCAAAATAGGATGTGGTCACTTGCTATAGCACTGGCCCATGTCCTCAGTGCTCCTTAGAATGGTTCCTGACATGGGATGGAAATTCACTGGTTCATCCTCACCAGAGAAACTCAGACATGTTCTCATGCATTTTCTTCAGTTAAAGGAATTTATTCAAATGCATGTGAGCTAAGGTTTGTTGTTTATCTTCACAGTGAATGAATGGGCACTGATGCACTGTAGTCCCAGTGGAAAAAAGGTCTCCCTTGAAGCAAAAAGGGTCCTACCTTATCTCACTGGGACTGCAATGATAGATGAATAAACAGGAACTGCCCAAGCATTCTTTGTGAATTACATTAGGTATTATTATGGTATGCATACTTAGCACTACTAAGATGCTACTATACTAGTTATCACTAAAAAGGTAAATTGAGAAACTAAAATAATGTAGGACCACATTTTTTCTACCATTTCTGCCTGTAGACACTGGATTGCATAAACAAAAATACCACAAACTTATAGAAGGTAGAATTTTAAAACACCTTTCTGCATTCAACACACATAATTTCTGGCAAAGCTTTTTCTTTTATATTAGTTTCCCTTGCTCCAACATTCACTACATTGTAAAATTTATAAACACATCACTGAATCCTAATAATATATTTTTCACTCTGCCCATACTAATCATTGCCTTTATTTCTCAATGATTTAAAGGACATACATATATGAATTTCTAATATTATTTTAATTTGTTTATGAGATTACATTAATTACAGGCTTTCAGAGAGCTAGACTCTCATTCTTAAACTAAAAATTTGCTTTTGCTCTAGTGCTGTGAGACAAGAGGTAGCAGCTAATGTTTATGTTATTGATTAATCAGGTACTGAAGGGATTAGGTTCTAAGATTGTTTAGTACAGGAAAATCCATATTTATTGCATTAAAACTGATTTTAAGACCTTTTTTATTGGCTATATTCATGGTCAGGCCTATGGGATTTATTAAATCTGAAATGCCTATATTATATGTGAGCATAAACTCATCTGTTAAGAAGAATATCAAATATTGGTCGCACAAAGGAATGTAACTGTAGTAAATTACAGGTCAGTAATTGAAAATGACCACTGACATAAACATTTGAAAATTTAGAAAACTGCCAAAACATTAATTAGTTAATAAAGAAGTTCTGGCTAGTACCCACTTTTGGCTACCATTTTCTATTATGCATTCGTTTTGTAATTTTCATGGATAAAAAATTTCATTGGCTTGGCCATAACTTTTATGTGTGTATACAAATAATTCTTATGCTCATATTATATATATTCTTATCTTATCTTATCTTATCTTATCTTATCTTATCTTATCTTATCTTATCTTATCTTACCTTACCTTACCTTACCTTACCTTACCTTACCTTACCTTCTCTTCTTATCTTATCGCTCTCCAGTATATAATATACTGACTAGTATGAGCAAATCCTCGTACTTGTTGTTTCTTTGAAACACAAGTTTTTTCTTTGAAAGACAAAATGTCATAGCTGTACACAGATGTGGAGAGGGTCACATAAGTGGAGATCCACATATATGGATACTCATGAGCATGACCATTTTCAACATGGCACAAGATAATGACTGTTTAGAGTGGAATACACTAAGAAAGTTAAGAACTGCATTAATAAACTGCACTAATAAATGGCATCAATAAAAAAGTTTATTTGATGAATTTAAATCCTTGACATATTTTGAAACCTTTTGCACAGAAAACATTGTGTTTTTCAGGTTTGTTCTAAGTTTTTTTTGTAGTTTTATATGCCATTTTGACCTTTAAAATAGGATGGTATACACAACACCTTTTTTCAGCATCCTGGATAAAAAAGTCACAGTAATTCCAAAACTCAATAGCCATGAATAAAAATATTGGTTTGGATTCTAAAAAAAAAATTTCTAAAAAATCTTGACTTTTTTTCCCAGAAACATTTTACTCTTTTTCTAACTTGAGTTTCAAATATCTATTGCAAGCACTTTCATGGATATACATAATTCTACTTATCAGCAGTACATTCTTCCTTCTGCATTTCTCCATTGATCAATTGATTCAAGGAAAAAAAAATAAAAATTGTGATACTCTTTCCTGGGTTTGTTTGTGTTTGAAGACATGATATCATTCCATCTTACCTAATAGTATTTCCTATTCTAGTAAGTGATTTCTGGTCCACCTTTTTTATTGTTTTTTCTTTCTATCATCAGTGATTGATTCAATTCATTGTTGTACAGAGCAATAATTCTTTTGTCCTTATGGTTTTCCATTCTTCATTTCACTTATGATTTTCTCTTCCAGAATGACAATATTTTGCACATCACAAGGATTTCTATCAGGCCTCTATCTGTGAAGTTCTTCCTTCCTCCATATTATTCTGCTTAAATAGCCTGTTCTTAAAATTATGCACAATACTTTCACCTTGAGTGAAGCTTTGCCATACTGTAGGTGGTGGTGCTTGAAACAATAGCTTCATGCTATCCAGTTCTTGCTATTCTTACTCATTTACTTCTTTTTTCCACTCACAGGGACTTCATAAAATGAATTCAAATAAGTAGGTGATTGTATGCAAGACAC
This sequence comes from Regulus satrapa, assembly GCA_013396955.1. Taxonomy (NCBI): domain Eukaryota; kingdom Metazoa; phylum Chordata; class Aves; order Passeriformes; family Regulidae; genus Regulus; species Regulus satrapa. Next base: position 16,799 of record VWZN01016572.1, read on the forward strand.
GTTTTCTTTCTACAACTATACTTACAATTCTGTTTTCATTTCTGTTAATTATTGTCAAGAATAATCTTGGCACAAACAAAGTCATGGCTCATGGCTTGTCATTATGAGCTCAAAGTCTTTTAGCACAAATGCACTTTAAAAAAATACTGCTTTCATATGCTTCCTTACTTCTAATATGCAAGCCCCTGTTATGTTGCTGGAGGTGTTGTCAGAAAAATTGTGTTCCTTAAATCAATAAAGTTCTGAGGTATTTTTAGAAATGCACCTCCACTGATAACAACATTATTTAAAAATATTTTTTTTCTTAGCTTTAAATTCATCCTAAATGATATAAAGTGAAATGGCAAAAGTTTTCCTTACACATCTTAAAAACATCTTTGTGGACAACTAACATTAGTATAAGAATGTTGATTTCAATTATGCACAAGGTTATTTTAAAATATTTTCCTATATAGAGAAGATATAAACTATAAATAAGAATTTTAATTTGTTCAAATATAGAACTATTGTATGTTAATCAACTGTTCGTGGGGCAGGTAAACAGAATATAGAGCTGTGTCTTTAGAAGAAGGATTTATGACACAAGTATTTTCCTTGTAAAATTAGCTGTGCAAGGTATAAAGTACATACAGATAATCACAGATCAAAAATATGCTACTAATATTGAACTCTGAGAAAGTAAATAAACTTGAAAATTTAAACATTGTGCTGTAGCTAGCTCATATAATTCAGATAAATGATGAGATTCTAAAGATGAAAACTTTTGTGTGGTGTGTGGTATATTCCGTATTCTTTGTCTTTTTTGCCATGACCTCTCTTCCAGCATCTGATGCTGCTGCACTGTCTAGATTATATTAAATGTCTTTTCTTATTCTAGTACCATTCTGGTTAATCCTAATAGAAATTTTTCTCAAAGCAATTTAATTTTGCTTGGTTTTCCAAGTGCTCCACTATTGGTAGTTCAAGTGGCAGTGTGATTTTGTGAATCCTTTTTTCAGTTCCACATAACTGTATTTTCAGTTAAAAAAGGGTTTGCATTTAACATAAAAATATAGTGAAAAATTTTCAAAAATAATATTAAAAGTAAATTAGACAGCATAAAATACCCATTGTTAGATACAAGGCGGATTTTTTATTCCTAGTTTCCTGGTCTTGCAGTAATTTAATTTGTAGGACCATTTACAGAGTTTAAAGTAAGAAAAAATATCCTTCTCTCATCCTAAAATCTTCTCAGTCATCTTCTGTCTTTAAGATAAATTTAAACTCTTAGTGTAACAAGTGGGTTTGTTTGTTTGTTTGTCTGTTTGTTTGTTTTCTGGGTTTTTTTTAACGTGATAAGTTCTGATGTTTTACGCTTTTTGACGTCCTGCATTTCAGAAACATCTTGCATTGCATTGTCCTCTACAAAGGGCAGCTTTCCCTGCTGTGCAGCTGTGTTAACACTGGTCTTGCAGCATGACCAAAGCCCCTGCATCATACTCTTTCCATCTGATGGGTGCACAAAGATGCACCTTGGAGCTGGATCAAGTCTGCTACAAGGCACAATGACCGCTCTCTGAACAAGTTCACTCTCCAGATGGAGAGAAGGCAAACACAAAATGGGAGTCAGCTGAGGTTTTGCACCAGTCCTATCCTTTATTTGCTCACTACAATAGACTTCATGTACTACTGTAATTTATCTCCTTCTGCCTTTTCCACCCTTTCTTGAACCCCCACTCACAACAGCAAAGAAATCAATCAGGACTGTTCTCTCTCTGAGTCACCCTTAGAGAATCTGACCATTTTTTCTACTCCTGTCAAGCTGAGCTCACACTAGCTCTTGGAGAGTGTTACCAAATTTGAATAGATCTATGAAAAAAAAAAAAAAAAATCAATCAGGAAGAGCAACAACCTTCCTCCAAAACAAACAAGCAAGCAAACAAACCTTGTATTTGTTTCTCCTTTGGAATTCTGCAGATTTAGAGGGTAACAAAATGGGCACTGTTTGTCTCCTAACAGATTATGAATGCCATGTGTAACATTGCTTGAAAAGATGGAAAATGTTTATACAAACTGTCAGAGATAGCTAAGCTAATTTATGATATGTGGCATTCGTGTTTTTTAACCAAAAAGTTTATCATACACCTACTGTTTGGCTGTAGAATGTAGAAGACAGATCTTGTTGACACATCGCAGCTGCATTTCAACTCATTGTGAAATGCTTTGACTTCAACAAAATTCACACTGTGTGCCAAAGAAGAGAAAGGAATCTTAAAGTTTCCATATCTCTTTTAATGTCTTTCACTGAAGGTGAACTACTCTGATTTTTCAGGTGTTACATAAGAGGGAAGCAAAGCAGTAAAGCATCTCAGGGTTTTTTGTTTTGTTTTGTTTTGTTTTGTGGTGTTTTTTGGGGGGTTGTTTTTTGTTTGTTTTTTCTTGGTTTGTTGGTTTGGTTTTGCCTTTGTTTTTGTTTTTTTTTTTTTTTTTTTTTTTGTGTTTTTTTGGGGGGTTTTTTTTTTTTTTTTTTTTTTTGTGTTTTTTTGGGGGGTTTTTTTTTTTTTTTTTTTTTTTGTTTGATTGGTTTTTTGGGTTTTTTTTGAGTTCATACTCCAAAAAGAGGTAAACAGACCTATTAGTCACTGCTGTTTCACAGGAGTAAGGGATGGAATTCCACCACAGCTAGAGGTTGCCTAGAGATGTGCTGGTAAGGGAAGTGGGAAGAACTGGCTGGTAAAAGTGATGGTGAGGGATATATACAGTGGAACAAGTAACCTTGAATCCCTGCATTGCTTTGACCTGTGTCAGGAAATGGCTAAATTGTAATAAAAGTCCATCCCTGGCTGCAAACATGCCTTAGGAAGCAAAATACTCTGTATAGATTTGCATGGCTTTTAACAAGACTGGAATGCACTATGCATTTGCAATGCTCTTTTAAAGACTCCCTCAACCGTCAGACTTCCAAACCAGTGAATCTTCCTCCTTCTTCTTTAGATAAAATGTTCTCCTGTGGACACAAGATAAGTGGTGAAGGGAAGAAATATAAATGCATAACTTGAAAATAGTCTTGTTCAGCTCAAATTGCAAGTGAAGTCCTGACCATATATCAGCAATAAGTGAGATGATGTTCTGCAATGCTATTGGCTTTCATTATTTTTTAGTTCTCTACATCAGCATTCCCCTGAAGACAGTACATAACTGGCAACAGATGTTATCTAGTAAATTACTTTTGTCCTGCAAACTTCATGTGCTTTTCTTATATTATGTTGTTTTGGTCAGACTTCCTCATTTCTATATGTTTTTCTACTTTGTCATTTTGCTTCCATTAAGTAAACAATCAGTAAATATATTCAGAAGTTAAAATATAAAGTCCATTAATTTTAAATTAGTTATATATAATCTTTATTTTTTTTATTATTTCAAAATTTTGATAACTTGTGTAAGCATATTATTCTTAATGTAAATTGTGCTCTGCTATTTTTTTTTTTTTTAAATCTAAGTCCATGTTTTGTTTCTGATTTCCTTATAAAGCTGAATTATTTTATCAACAAGGTTTAAAGAAAATTATCACAATTATATTCTATGTCAAACAGATATCTGATGGATATTATAGAGTGTTTTCTATGAATAAAATCTTATTATGACTTTCCAGGTTAAATTTTCCAACAACTTGTAGTGATGTTTTCACTGTGGCTAGGAATGTCTATATTCCAAGTGTACAGGTTCCTCCTATTTAAATTGGTTTATGAGTCTATCCTGACTAAATATCTGACATAATAAGATTTGGTCATATGAATTGTTAAAAGTTGTTTGTTTGTGGGGGTTTTGTTTTGTTCTGTGTTTTTTTTTTGTTTTGTTTTGTTTCTTGTGGTTTCTTTGCTGTTGTTGTTGGGTTTTTTTGGGTTTTTTTTTGTTTTGGTTTGGATTTTTTTTCCTTAGGAATTATTCAGAATAACTATTGAAATGGAAAGACAGTGATGCTTAAGGATCATGTCTCTTCCAGAATGAAGAACCAACAAGAACACAAAATAATTGAGGAAAATTCTGATGACGTTTACCAGTCTTTAAGTAATTGTATTCCTCTTTTATAATTACATTTCTCCACCTAACCTCAGTGTATTCTGGATATTTCTCCTCCAAAAATTTTCAGACGAGGTCAAACATCTACCTACTGGGATAGTTCTGTAATATCCAGTTGTCCTTGATTGGACATAAGCTTGGGAAATAAACTATCTCATTCCCAAATTCCTAGAAGTATAAAGAGGTCATCAGATTACTTTTCCAGAAGGAACTAGAAGAGGTTTGCTGTCATTGGCAATTCCCTAAAAAATCTCACCATATTTTGAAGCTTTGCATCTTTGAGTTTGTTGCAGTCAGATGGACCTAATGTAATGTGCAGGTGAGAAATATACCTAAGGTGGGAAAGCAGTGTCATAGTCCTTGAATATTTCTGATGAATAAGATAGAAGACAAATGGACCCTGAAGTCCTGCCCTAGTGGGAGCAGGGATTGAGGGGGAGAATCTAAATGTGGTAACAAGGTTACTGTGTTGGGCTGACTTGTCTGGATACCAGGTGCCCACCAAAGCCACTCTAGCACTTCCCAACTGTGCTGGACAGGGGAGAGAAAAATACAGCTGCTGTTTAGGATGTTTCAGTCTTGCTGAGTAGCCAAACCTGTTACAAGCTGCTGTGGACTTGTTTCTGTTGGTCACTCTAACCTTGCACAGAGTTACCTCTTCTACTCCCTGATGAAGAGCTTTATTTGATGTGGTATAGCTAAGGGAAATCAAACATTTTTGCTTTCATCTGCATAATCACACATTTTATCTTAGATGGTATATAAAACCTTTATTGGATCTAGCCCTCATTTTTTGATGGAGTTTTTGTTCATAAGGAATATATTAATAATGCTGACTATTCTTTCTGCAATCATCTTTGAGATTAACATTTTGGAGTATTATTATGAATTTTAATTCAAGTATTCATAAACATTCAAAAATGGAACTAATGAATGAATATCTAGTAATTTATGTCTTTTGAAATTGCACTGAGGATGAATCTCTGAAGCTAAAAGACCATAATTTTGTATAGTTCCCAAGTATTCCAGATACTGTACAATTTTCTGATGTCTGAAAGTATCTTTTCAGTACTTGCTTTCTGGAGAGCTCTATATTTGCTTTTCAACTGATATCTTCTAAATTAATTTTCATTTAACCTTTACTAGTCCTTTCTCTAGGCTTATATTGTCAAAATATTTTAATGTATTACTTTAGGTTTTGCAAGAAAAAAAAATCAAAAATTAGACAGAGAAAAAAATATTAAAAAGTTATAAAAAGAACATGTATAAGGAATTAAGAATGCTAATTAAGAAATTTACATTTCTTAATGCATATGCTGAAGCAGTCCCTGACCTGAGACTTTACTCATTGGACCTCATAAAAATGTCTTGGGATAGAATTCAAAATTTTGTCATTAGAGGCATTTGTCTTTAGAGGAAAAAAAAAAAAGAAGTCAAACAAACAAGCAAGACAGATTGGTACAGCATGGTACTAAATTATTATCAGTATCTGACTTAGCAATAGAGACTTATTTTAATTGTGCTAAAAAGAGTGGGATCTATGAGTCCTCACAGATTAGGATGAGACATGAAAGATGTCCATCCAACATTTACCAACACTTCTCCTTTCTTCCTATTGCAAATGGATCTACAGAGAAGTTTGAAGTCCAAACTTTACAGTGACTGGGAGGATCAAGAGGCATTGAAACATGAATTCCTGCTGCTGTTCTCAGCATGTAGAGAAAAGCTATTGGGATCACCAGGTTTTCTGATACCCCTGGTGATATACATATTTGTGTATATTGGGGTGTGGAAAAGCGAGGAAGAAAAACATATCTGGGAAGTAGGAAAATGAGATCTGATATGAAGAGGCGGTTTGTGGTGAGCAGACCAAAAAAGATAAGGATTTTGATAGTCTGCCCTATTCTGTCTGTTTCTTTAAGAGCAAGGAAAGAAAGTGTGCTGATTTATCTCTTGCTGGTCCAGTTGTTCTCTGGGGCAGGAACATTACAAGTCACTGTTTCAAATACAGGCTGTCACTTTAGATGATAGAACAAAGGGAAGTGACTGAAAGTAAATAAATCTTGAATTCACACAGGTATAAAAGGACCTTTTTCTATAAGCAGGCCATTCTAAACCATCACTCTGAATGGTTTGTGAGGCAAAAATAATGGGCTTGTTTGAGAAGCAATTGAGGTACTTTCTCACAAAAATAGTATATTAGGAGATTAGTCTCCAAGGGGTGGATAACCTTTTCAGATTCTAAGTATTTCTTCTGTTCTCATGTGTGAGCTTACAATCTGTTAGTCTCAAAATATATCTACAAACCCACAGGCCCACCTTCCTGACAGCTGCTCGAACAACAGAGCGGGGGAGCAGAGAAAAAACTCTGCCCTGTCACCCACCCAGCAGCTCTGAAAATCTTGGTAAGTTACTCATACAATCCAGAAATGCCAGGCAGAGTGGAGGGGGACAGGGACAGGCGGGGAGAGAAGGCTCTTAAAGTGCAACATTTGCAGCACACTCGTTAAAACTAAAGGGGCCAATTAGTATAATAGGTTTGAAATCATTTCAGCACGCTCCTAAAGACAAAAGAAAAATTGTCCTTCAGAAATGGGGCTTTATTGTTCAGACGAGTATAGAGCCAAACAATGAATTCTATCAGTTTTGGAGGCAACATTCCTTCTTCTTCATACTGGACCATACATTATTAATGAGCACTATTTTCGAGTGTGAAAGAACTGTTTGAAAAGCATTAACATAGTCTATTGGATGTGATTGACACTGTCATCTCTTTCATTTTGCTGTTGGCAAGAGGCATCCCTGTAGATTTATGTGCATCTGGACATTACTAATATTCTCCTTGTTATGCACTCTGGGCAGCTGTGATATGGAAATTTTTAGCACGGTTTTTAGAGAAGGAGTTTACTCTTGCTATCAGCACAAAAAAGGAATAATTATCCTTCTCTGAGATTTTATCAGCCAAAAATATTTAATGTCTGGTTCCTTAATAACCCTAATCAGTTTTCAGCATGTACCCTTTTAAAAGGAATTTCATCAAGATTATGTGGATTCTCCAGATATTTCCAGTGACTCTTTTCTTGACAGACAGTTTAGTTGGACTAATGGACTCATGTCCATTCATCCTGATTCTATTTCAACCTCCATTTCTTCAAATAGGTTACATTTCTAATTAGGTTGGTGTATCAAGGACTACAGCTAGTGTCTGTCTCCTGTTTATAACCAGCAAACCTTTTCTGATTTGCCTGTGTAATGGCTTTTAATCACAACAATTAAGACCAGTGAAATGAAGAACTACTGAAACAATACATCTAAATTACATATAAAATAAAATTACTAGAGGTTATGGAGTTACTTCCAAAATAATGACATTTTAATTGTTTTACACATAGATTCAGAATTATTTTAGTTTCTCAGGCCATATAAGAATAGATGCCATCACTTTATACACAAGAGTACTGTAATGTATAGAAGAGAGGAAAAAACCTACATAAAAGGGTGAAGACTGATACTAAACATGAATGCCTATGTAGATATTACATTAAAAGAGTTATGAATATGGGGACTCTGTATCTAATATAGATATTTGTAGTGTTAGTTTTATCTTGTACATAGATGTATCTATGTACAAGTATATAACAGGTATAGATGCACAAAATAAAATACCTTATTCAGGGGAATCAATTAAAGGATAAATTAGGCTCTGGTTTTGGAACCACTTTTAAAGACAACCCTTTTGATGTCTCATAAGGGCTCTTGAGAACAGATCTTAATTCCAAGGATCTGTCTAAATCTTTGGGTATGAGACAAGGTAACACTGTCGGTCTAGAGTAGTATTACTCAAAACATGCCTTCTTATCACTGCATATTGCATCATATGCAATCATATAGTAGGGAAGACATGAGTTTTTAACTCAGTGCAGAGTTATATTCTCCTCCAGTCTGCTCCAAAAAACCTATCTTCATACTCAAAAAGTCTTATCTCACCACTGTTTCCTCTACTTAGAGGTTTATGCAACTACCAGTTTGCATCCAGCTATGACAGGCTCATGATCAGCTGCTTTCTGCTCACATACAGCTGGTCTGCACTTTGAGTGACATATCCACCACCTTCCTCAGAGGTCAGGCCCAGCTTCTCCACAGAAGGTCCATTGTTGGCCATCCGAGGCTGTGAGAGCTCATCATTCAGGTGCCTCCTGCTTGGCAGCACAAGGAACTGCCACTGCTCCAGTAGAGAGTCTAATTACACCAATCAATCACATAAAATAATTTGCGTGGCTAGAAGTGGAAAGGTTATAACTTATAACTGCCCAATTGAAGAGGTAGTGAAATAAAATGCGGAGTCAATATATAACTTTAAAGAACATGTAATACAACAAAATATTCTTAAACTGTTCATCTGAATTAATGTCTTTGGGGTTTGGGTTGGTGTTTGTTTGTTTGTTTGTTTGTTTTTACAAAAATCTTCTTGGCATATTTAGAAATGGATAAAATCTTTTAAATTGATAACTGGTTACCAGAATTGATACTTTGCTTTGATGTGCCTTGAATTTTAGCAATTCCAGATTTATCATAATATGCATTTAATTGTTTTAAGGCCTGCTTTCTTCCTATTGAGATGCTTTTGTGCCATCCTGCAGAGCATAAGATAGCTACTCAGAATAGTCAACATAAGTTCCTTAATCAGAATTCTGAGGTTCTTACATAGCTTCTTAATTAAGTTTCCCCAAATATTTTTGTTTGAAAAATTATTTTAAAAATAATTTTTATATTATTTGAAAAATATATTGATAATATATATTATTAGAAAAATATTTCCCTTAATATGTTACTCCGGAATCACAGGTATAGGCCACATGTGGTTGTTTTGTGGATATTCTCAGAGGGACAGATGTATTAGGGAAGATCCCTTTAACTTTTGTTGAGAAATTTTTGCCAAGTTTCCTACTTGATGTGTGCAATTTTTTTCATCACCTTAGCAGAAGAATGTGTTTATGTGTACTGGCATCAAGAAAATCATCTGCATGGCCCACTCTCCTGTATCAAGTGCTTCCTAAAAAACATTCCTTGAACAGCTCCAGGACCCACATCCATTCCTTGGTATAGCTGAAGACATTATAATTAAATACAATTACATTAAATACAATCTAATTAAATACATCTAATTAAATACATAATTCATGACTGTGAAAGGTCTTTGCTGAGTTACTTATCTAAGAGTGTCAAAATACCATCTTCTCAAATGACTGTACCAAAAAAATATTACTTTGGTATTGCATGAGTGCTACAAAACTAACTATAACCTCAATAAATTAAATAAAAGTAAAAAACATATTAAGATTAATATCTTCTATTCATTTTCTTAGGAATGAATACCCTTTTTTACCAGTGTTCTGAAGTTTGCAGTGTAAAATAGATTTTTTTCCAAATATTTGCTACTGATCAAAATCTATCCTGCTTCCAGTCTGAAGGGGAGGTGTTTTAAAGAAAACAAAACCAACAATTTCATGGTGTTTTATGCTATGTAAAAAATTAAGGTAGAGAAAATGCTTTAATTGGAGATTTTCAGATTAGACTAAAATTCTTAAGGACTCTGGAGAATCTGGGAAATTAAATTTTCAATGTTTATGTAAATTCACCAAAGAGTGCAAAGCAGTTACATTTCTCAGTGTTAAGAAACCACTCCATGTCTTGTGGTACAGTATTCTTGCACATATTCTGTCACACTGGTAATCTGTGAGAGTAGAGGATCACACGATTTACTTTCTTTGTCTCTCCCACTTTGCAGTTTTGTCTTTTCCTCATGGAAAGGGTAAATCACAAGGTAGCTCACAATGGGCTGCTAGAGGTGCAGTTTATTAGTTCTTTGCTGTGGTGGTAAAAAAATACAAGGGCTATGTCTTAGATTTAGATTTTTTAGCTGAATCTGTTTTAGGAAATAACTGGAAATTCATGAATTTAAATAGTTGTCCTCTAGTAAGTCAAAACATGAAGAGGAAAAAGATGTGTATTAGAAGCACAGGATGTAATCCTATTATTTTTGTATTTTTCTTATGCAATGTGCTTTCATGTCTAAATTGAAGAAATTAATATTAATATTAATTGAGAGTGCATATGTTTGGTTAATTTTTTTGTTAAACCAGACTGGAGTATTTACATATCTACACACAGAGGTATAGACAGATACTGGAAAGTGTTTTGGATTGTAACAATTAGTTGCATTCTTCTGCCAAAATTTGGGTTACACAAGAACTTGCTGTCAAAACATGTCACCTCTCAGAATGAAGTGCAACACCAGATGAAGAACTGAATTAAGGAGTTATAATTGCTTAAGACAAAACCAGAATAATGTTTCACTGTCAAAAAATATCTAATAGAAAGGTTCTATAAAATTTAACACCATAAGAATTACATAAATTATTCAAAACAACCAAACTTCCATAAAGAAAACTATTTTGTCTACCATGCTCCAAGCCTTCTGTTTTTCTGATTTTTTTCTTTCCCCATGAGAGTATTACATAAAGAGGATCTTTAAATGTCATCATAACTAGTTATGCATCCTGCATTTCTTTTTCACCTTTTAAGATCACTGTTAGCAAAGCTCATACAGATCAAGACAAAGACCCCTAAAACTGAGTACCCCAGGATAGAATCAGAAGCTTTCTCTCAAATGAGCTGCATTTCTCCCTCTCAAATGAGCTGCATTTCTCCCTTTGTTGACTTGTCTCCTGCTTCTACAACAGTAATAATGACTTCCATAATTTCCATCCATAATAGATTCTCCAGATTCTTCCTTCATTAAAAATGAGAAAAAATAAACAAAACAAAATCAAAAACCAAAAACAAACAAACAAACATAAAACTCCACCAAAACCTAAGAGATAGTCAACTACAATTCAAGTATGGGTCACAAAGTTAATGAAGAGACTAACAAATGGAAATAATAAACTGGGTTTTGTATAGTTTAATTGTTAAGATTAAGGAAAAAAGGTGAAGAAAGCTGTATTCATATATGAATATTTTAAACCAATTAAATTCTCTGAAGAATTAGAATTATTTTGTTTTACACGTATCTAATTGTTAGCCAGATGACACTGCTACAATGTTTTTGACTGGTGAATATGATTAGATATTAGTCACAGATGTCCTTTACCATTTGACCAACAATGTTTCTGTATCAATCACATTATTTCCCAAGGCTAGACATAAAAACATAAGGTTAATAAATTCACTCTTGATAGGTGGTGCGCATAAAAGCACTGTCATGACTTTATATGGAGTTAAGTTAAACTTTAAAAACCACAATTTTGAAATTCTTTGCTATTTGAAATTTCTTTACAGTGCTTTGGTGATTCTTTCTAATACATTAATATTTAATTTACTTTACATATTCACCCCCCCCCTTTTTT
>VWZN01016582.1:5842-27400 GCA_013396955.1 Regulus satrapa
AGAAAAAAAAAAAAAAGTGCCAAAACAAAACAGGGCTGGTTTCCTCAAAAGAAACGGGACAGCTGTTGTTTGGAACTGAGGGGTGAGGAAATTCCCTGCTGCAGACTTTCTTAGCCTCAAACAATCTCATTGAAAGCAAGCTAATTGAGGAGCTCCAAACCGGCTTTGTGACTGGAATCAGGGCATGCTGGGGAGGAGCCGGCTGGGAATTTGCTTCACAAATGCGCTCCTGCTCCAAAGCAAAACATGAATATAGAGGCACCCTAAGGGTCACAGTTTTGTAAGGATAAACTGGACTTAGCCAGCCAGCTCCCACTGAACTCATCCAGGACGCCAACATTTTCTGCCAGCCTCTAAGTTTCAGTGCCTTTACTTGTGCTGCTGCTGCTGTGGGAAGTGTCTTCCCACACCTGGAAGGGTAGAGGGTGAAAATACCTCTCTGGAGGCTTTGCCACAATTATGGACTTTACCCAAGGAAATACAACACAGTTGAATTACTTCTAGGACTGTTCATTCTTTTAAAAGTAAAAGCACTTTCTTCTGAACTTCTTTGGATCATTTAGTTTTGTCGTGGCTGTTCAGGGAACTTCACAATGAAAAAGGTGAAAATAATAGGGTGTTAGATATCAATTTCAGTCATACAATTTCTTTTGGACCTACCTTTTATGCAAATATTTGTTTGCATAACAGATGCCCTGATAAACTATATAAGCACTTTCCAGATTTCCCAAGATTTTCTTTAATTTTCCTTTGTCAGATCCAGATATTGTCCAGAACAAAGAATATTCATGTTCTTCAATATTGGATTTCTCAAACCACTCTCTTAGGTTTTGGTTCATGTTTATATTGTTCTAGCATTTTAGATGGTTGAGTATTTTTAAACATAGTTTATGACATCTTGGTAATTTGATTCAGAGAATGTTATAAGTATTTCTTGTATATTCAGCATCTTCAATAAAGTGAGCTATTTTAATTTCTCCTACCCACAAGTAAATGAATGAATTATGACTTTATTCACACATTTAAAGGCCAAGGGAAGATTTTACAAATAATATCAAAGAGGAGAGGAGGCAGCCAACTGTGAAATTACTGATCATCTGGATTTTCCCTCCAGTTTTGACTGCATATAGTGAACTGGAATAAATGCATTTTCTGCAGTATATAGCACTTCTACCTTATAGTAGTTTATACCAATTTGCTTCTTTTGACTCCATGTCCATCTTACTAGAGCAGAAGTAGTGCACTGGATGGTTTGTAGCTTATTTTCTAATGAACCTTCACAAGACGTTATGTAGGGCTGGGAAAGGAGGAAAGGTCTTATTAATGTGTATTTGCCCTTAATGTCCATAAGAAAAATGCTCTGAGTAGAGATTTCCCTTCTAAAAATGGAAAGAGTCTTTCTTCATAGTGTTTCAATGCAAAGAGGCAATGTAAAATAACTGATGTGTAATAATCCTCTTGCAGTGTAAAGTGAAGGGAAGGGATCTTTTGTTGAGTGTTTGGGAGTACACTGCACGTATTAGGCCTTAATTTCAGTTGCTGTTTGGGAAAGAAGAAGCTCATTCACTGAACAAAAAGTCTGCAGCCTGGCTCCTCAATCAGATAAGCAGAGCTAAGCCCATCTTAAAGCAGTTGGGCTTTAGGAAGTTTTATATAAGACCTCAAGACCAACCTGTTTCATGCTTGTGTCAGGTTTTATGTGCCCTGCATTGCTTATGCAAAGGGTGATTGACTGTGTATATGATGAAAGGGAAGTTTATCAAAATATCAGTGACCCAGTGACAACAAATACTTCAAAGCTAATTTTAGAGTAAGAGTGGCATGTTTATAATGAAATGGACAAGATACAGTCTGTGATCTCAGTACAGTCCTTAAGAAGAAAACTCAAACTACTTCCCTTAAGAGGACGTGGCCATTTTGTAGGTGGGAAACTGCGTTCATTGTACATGGAGACAGTGCTATGTGCTTAGTGGGAAAGCTGCTTCAAAAATCCCCTGTTGCCCATGGCTGAGAGAGCATAATGTGGGGGTGGCTTCACTGGTTGCTTTGCTGCTGGACTGTTGCAGCAGATCAGAGCACAGCCTCATCATGTCCCCAGACAGCTCCACTGGCAAAGCTGGGGAAGCCAGAAAATGGCAGAACAGGTGACAGGAGGACATTGCTGGGACAAGGTGTAACTTTGGAAACTGGCACTGTGAGCAGAGAAAAATACAAGGCAAAATTGCATTCTGGTACACTTCAAAATAAGTATGTGATCAAATATTTTGCTATTCTGGAGCTTGTATTGAATCTCTTTGTGCATGTTGCTGCTTGAAACAACTTGTGACTGCAGTGTGTCACAATGCTGTGTTTGTTTGGAGCATGTTTGGATTAGATTTGTAAATTACATTGGGTTAAATGATTAATTATTTATATTATAATCTCCTTAATCATCTTTCTTGCCTTCTTTCCAGTTGTGTGACATGCAGCAGGTTCTCCTTTGGCTCTCTGCAGCGTTTTGCGCTTGTTATTTGTTTTGCATGGATAATGGGAGATTGTACGAACACCAAAGATACTGATGTGCTTATATAAAGCATCTGTTTTTCTTTTGCGTTGCTGGTGGACCATTCTGCTACTGAGGAGTTGAGGTGTGATTTCACAGCTCCCCAGTGACACTTAGAGGCTGTGTCAGACTCTGTTGCCCAAATTGTTCCATGGCATCTCTTCAGAAGCTTTTCATTTGCTTGGATCTCCTGATGCTGCTGATTCTGTAGCTATTTCTGAGGTGAAATGAACTATCTTTGATAGGGCAACTCAATTTGACTGAAATTTCTCAGGGAACCATGACACAGTCAGGACCTCTAGAATGAGGAAATTTGAGCTAAATTGAGAGGTGTAAGCTGTTCACAATTCTGTCTTTCAGCTCACAGAGCCATTGGCAGGAAAGGATACAAGAACAGCTACAGAAATAATCCTTAAATGCTGCTCAGTGCAGCAGAAGGGTTGGATATTACAGAGAATTTATTTTGAATTACTTTCTTTTAAAATATCAACATTCTGTGTTAAAGAAAGTAACTTTTTTTCCTATGGAAGAGAGAGGGTATAGCTTTTGTCATGTGTGTTTTGCCTGTGGGAAGTAACAGCACTCATTGAGCCCTATTACAAGTGCTGCAAAGTATTGAAGACGCATCAGCCACAGTTTCCAACTGAAATAATCTATTCAGAAGAGAAAATGTAACATCTAGGTAGCCTGATTAGTCAGATCAATGCTCTTGGAGGTGGGGATGTGCCAGGACCTCATGCCAGCAGTTATTGCCTCATGTGGTCTTAAACCAGCTTCATAATCTGCATGATTAGAGGAAGCATTTTTCCTGTCTGTCAGGGGCAGACAGAAAGATGCTTTGTGACTCCAGAGGAAATGGCAGATTTCCCTCTGGCTGTACATACACATCACATTCTATGATAGTTGGAACGGATAGATTTTCTCAGAAAGTTGCTTTTCAGGGACCTAGGTAAAATTAGCACCAAAGAAACAGGAGAGAAAAAGAAAAGTGTAACCTTTTCCCCCCCTGTATAATCAACATGCTGCTGTCATTTGTGCATAACATATTAATGTGTCATGACAATTTGTTGTGTTTTGGTGTGCTTCCAGTTGAACATCAAAAACTGGTTATAGATAACAGTGATTCCTAAGAGAGTGAGTGATAGGGTACCTTAACCTTCCATTTTGTCACAACAGGTGTTTTTAGATGTTCAGTAGGTAGGTATTGGTTGTGCTAAAACTGTAATCTTTCAAGTTATGTCTTTGTAGCACTCAGTAGCAGCATGCATGCCAAGGCCATGCATCTTGTAAAGCTTATGCATGTGTTGGCATGGCTGTGACATACGGAAGGTCAGTACATATTTGCAGCTTTTTAGTATAGTGTGGCTACTGAGCTAAAGCATCAGGGCTAGAGAGGAAATTTTGCTAAGGCTTTCATGCAGCAGTGGTATATTCAGGCTGTGTGGTTAACAGTCCATTCTGCAGCTGTAAGTGCAGAGCACTGGCACACAAACCCCTGAGGTGGGGAGATAATACAGTTCCCACCACCCTGTGAGAGGATTCCCCATGCTCTCTGGCCTGTTTTCATATTGAGCAGAAACACACCTGGACTGTACAAGTTGCCTTTTTTGAATGATTGTTCATTGTGGCTTTGATTAGTGACCACGTGCTTGGAAACTAAAGACACAGAGAACCTCAGCATCTTGCAAGATCTACACACTTAATCTTTCTGTTACTTACTGTCCTTTCCCACTGATTTTCTGCTAAAGATTAGATTTTCAGGACTGTTTTATCTCTTTGCGTTATTCAGTTGACTCAAATGTATCATGTTCCAGGGAACTCAATTTGTGCATGTGAGCCTGAGGACCAACACCTGCACCTTTACCTCCTTCCTGCCCTTGATTTGTGCCAAGCATTGATAGGTAACTTGGAGACAGGCAAGTCATGGCACAGGGTGAAAGGAGGATTTAGTCAGTTTTAAGTAGGCAATAATAAAATATTTCCTTCAGAATTAATGCATTATCAAAAAATAAAATCAGCTGAAGGCAAACCGTACAGGGAAGACTTCCAGAATTGTCTTTTTTTTTTTTTTTTAATCTGAATTCTTTCCTTTCTGAATTGAGGCACCTCTGAAGTATTTCTTCACAAAGGGAGATGACCAGTATTTCTGGAAAATTATGCCCTTTGAGAAAAGGGGGAGAACAGCAGGTGTGGGATCCTGATGTAAAACAGGCAAATTAAAAGTAATAAAGACTCCAAATATATATAGCCATACTGTTACTGACTTGCCCTGTTATTCTTACCAATGGTTGAAATTGATCGCTCTGTAAAGAGCCCACCCTCTGCCTCTGCTCTACTTTCCTTCCACTTGAATGCTATTTTGAGATTTCGAGTTGAACTTCAGTGGTAGGGATGCACTGGGCAGTCCTTCTGCACAGTTTTGAATTTAATAGTGGCAACAAGGAGAGTTTCCTAACAGCACAAGGACAGAAATTTAGTCCATGGAAGGAGCCTGTGTTGTCTTTGTGAGTAATACAAATAAGAAAAGGAATATAAATGTAGAGCGCTTTTCTAAATACTGCTATGTTCAGACAAGTGCAAATGTTCTATGACGAAAATTATTTCGTTAGATATTTAACTTGACTCCACTTATGAGAATAAATTAATAACATTATTTTTAATGCACATCAACATTCCCATGTACTTGTGTCAAGACATTTATCACAGATAAAGTCCATGTTCTCTTTTTATGACTGCTCTTTACACTTCTGTTTTGTGTTTTTATTGATCAGAATGCATTACCATCCAATTAGGATAACATTGAACTTGATCTTCACTTGATAAGTGATCTCCTTAATTGGATGCATGTCCATGTTACAAGTTGTACTCCCAGGGAACACCTAATGTGGTAACAAATGACAAGCCAAGCAATGAATGTGAAGGGTGAGCTGTGAGTGTCCTTTCTTCCTTTGAGGGTGCACTTCGCAGGAGGAGCTAGAGCGTTCTGCCTGGAGGGAGGGATGTGAAAAGACATGGCCACTGATGGATGCTCCCTAATTCCTTCTGCCACGAAATCCCCAGCCTTGTGTTCTCAGACACACTTAAAGTGCTCCCTGGCTGGAATTTGGAGCATTTTTAGTGAATACATTTTATTTAAAATAGATTTTTGGTGTTTCACACATTATCTGAGTAGGCAAGTAGTCTGGCCAGCTTTTAGCAATCTGACTTTGAGTGAAGTGCATAGTTCCAGGGGTAGAGACGTGTGCCATGTCCCTGCAAACTTCATTATGCAGTAAATTGTTTACCACCTTTTCATTGCCTCTGACCTGCTAAACAGTCCACTCATGAGAGCCTATTAGTCTTGACCTAATTAATATTAATGGACTGAAGCTACTTATAATTCGGGTTTAAATGGGCCATCAATCTTAGGTTGGCTCGTGAGTGGTGCAGACCTTATAGTTTTGTTCCTTGCCCTATGCCAGTATCTTCAGTCTTCTGGAATTGCTGCTATATGTGAAAATAAACACTCCTATGCTTGCCAGCATATAAATTTAGCATAATATAGTGAAGTTTGAAACTACATTGAAAAATATACCAGCATAAAAGAACTGACTCATTTTTTCCAGTTGTGGTATGCCTGAAATTTGGCAGCAAAGTCATCAAGAAGCAATGCTGTGAACTAGTGATGCCATGGTGGGGCAGTTGTGTTCACTTCCTGGTCTGGGACAGTCACTTGAGTCATCCTCATACACTTGGGAGGTTTGTGGTTTGTGCTGGATACATTAGATAAATAATCAAATATTTAGTTTTGAATGAGAACTGGAGGACTGAGAAGCCATGCAGTAGCAAGCCAAGAAAAGAAATAAATCAGGTTATTTTGTCATTGTGGTCCATGTTGTATGGCCAATTCCTAATGTATAGTAACTGTGTGAGTAGGACCTAATGTGCACATTCTTGTTTTTCTAATGATTACTTTTGCATTTCATGTCAAGAGCAGAAGTTAGAATTTTTTCAGCTACAAAATACTGATGGAAGCTGACACTCCTCCATCTGAAATTTCCATTATGACACACTCTTTGCAATCCACATACTAAAGGACATTATCTCTTGTCAGATCTCATACAGCCTAATACAAAGAAAGAATGAGTATTTTTTAGTGGTCATGAAAACCTGAATTTTTGTTATTTTAGAATAATGGTTTACTTCCTTTTTTTATTGCATACAGAAATAAAATCTGTTATAGAAATAGAGAAATATAATCTATTCATTTGATTGTGCTTAGGATACTTGATAATAGGGTACATTCTTAGACTTTTAAAAATTTTGCATTCCTTAATTTCCAGAAGATGATTATAATTCTTATCAGACACTAGAATTTTCATTCTGTTCCCTCCAAACATTACAGTGAAAGATGAATCAGTAGGAAAAAAGCCCCACATTTGAATTAGTAAACAATAAAATGATAAAGATATTTGTAACGTATCATTACTTAAACAGTATAGTATTTTAACACTGTAGAGACTACCCTAACCCTATGGGATTTTTATTTTTCTTTACCTTTATTATGTTTTAAAAGCATCTCACTCCATCATCATGTTCTTTTAAATATAATTCGGTTCCTGTGTAATGCATTATATCATCAGATATTCTGCATGGCATTCCGGAGAGTATGCTATTTATATACTGCAACCATTTAGTCATGTAGGAGATGCATTAGAATAATTTTCCTGAGCACAATGCATGATTAAAGGACAATGTCAAAGTAATTTTTCAAATGATTTTCCCCTTTCTGTGTTGTTTATAATGGCTTTTTGGAAGAGCAATACTTGAGGCATATTCATTTGAAATCGAATAATGTCTCAGAACATTTTCTAACTCGCCTTGGTTCATTTTGGTGAGCTAATGAAGAGAGATTAATATCTGTTTCACTATTAAGACATTAATGAATTTTAAGTCCTGGGCACCCAACTTTGCCATTCATCTTTCCTAAGAGACAAATTATTGCATAACTTTCAATAGTGCTTCAGAGTTTTATTACATCTATAATGAGAATACTTGTTTAAACAGCAGCATTTTTATTCTAAATGGCTAAGGGGCATAATCCGGTTGAAGTATAAATAACTCTGCAACTCAGTGATGAGGAAGTTCTTAGTATTTTTTGATTAATAAATGTCTTGAGTCACATTCAGAACAGTGGGCCTACCTACGCTTCTGGCTTGATAGAAGCAGGGAGCAAGGACAGATCTTTTTTCAAATTATGCTTTGGGGTGTTTCATTCACATTCTTTGGGTTTTATCTGCTTTTATATGTACTGCCACCCTGGTATGAAATGCTGAATTTTTATACACAAGACGAAAAGCTTTGCTTGTCCAAGGTTTCTGCACTTAGGGATGCTGGATCTTTTGCCATTTCTAGCTCCTAAATGATATGTCTCCCATCAGAACTTTGCTACCAGGAGTGGTGTGAAGGGGTTGCACTCTTCAGAGATGGTATAGCTTAGTAAATATAAAGTTGGAGTGAGAGGAGTGAGAGTGAGTTTTAGATTTCATCTGTGCATGTAGTCTCTTGCATGAAGGATCTTGGTCCTTGATAGATGCCTGCAAGGTATTGCCACAGTAGCAGTAAAGTTGTTCCTGCAGATGCTGTAGAAACATTGCCCGCTTTGCTATGGGCTGGGGAAAGTGGGAGAGCCCACCTGGATCTGCTTCTCTCTTCTAACATTTTCTGTGACAGTGGGGGTGAGGGGATTTCACAGGATCCTGGAATAGGTATGGAGGGATTCATGTGATGAGAATTATAGCATTAGTGTCTGTATTTTGTTTCTTCTGCTGAGATCCTTGGTCTGTCCCAGGCTTTCTCCTGCACACCAATTTTATGTGGCTCAGGCTTTGTTCAAGTGGTTTGGATGTCTGTCTGCTATCTCTCTGTCTGTCTGTCTATCTATCTATCTATCTATCTAGATATATCTATAGATATATAGACAGATATACAGAAAGATATATAGAGAGATATAGATTTTTTTTTTTAAGAAAAAAACCTAATTTGGATAGTTCACCTATTTCTACAATACAGTTAATTTGCATTATTTTTCTATTATCATAGTGTACCTCTTGTTTAATTTTTTAATGTATTTCTTTATATAGCTGGGTTTTGCAAAACTCAAGCATACTGTGATCAAAGGTTAATCTGTTGTAGAAATGACACTGATCTCAGCAATAAGATGGTTGAGTCCCAATTTATTTTCTTTTCTGAATATGAAGGTCTATTGCACTGCAGACATCTGGTGTTTAGGGCACTTAAAGCTGCAGGTCCCTGACAACTCTGTTATTTTTGTTTAAATACGCATGAACTGTTGTTTAGATAATCCACCCTGTCAAAATAGCATGAAGTGTAACATATTACTGACCTTCTCTTTTGTATAGGGTAGAGGACTGGAGTAGTTACTAACACAGCTACAGTGGCTGTGTTGCATTTCTTATGCATTCAAATCTTTGGAAATGTGAGGATTATGGAGGATGTGATATTTGTAATAGGCAGCTTCATTTATGCATACATTTTATTCATTTAGCCCTAAACCGGATATGACATTCATCTTTTAAAACACAATCTTGGTTTTAGGGATAAAGGAATATAATGAGGTAACTGGGAAAGCTACAAGCCTTACTCTGCAGATTGTGTAAAACATACCATGAATGCAGTACCTGTCCCCCTTCCTGACCTTCAGTCTGGAGGGCTGCAGTAGCTGTAATTTGGCTTTTGTATTGTCTCTGTACATTGTCTCTGTAAATTGTCTCTATAGTTGTAATTTGGCTTTTGGTCTTGAAGGAAGCAGGCTTGCATCACCCTGGAGGTCATTTTAACAAAGATAACCAGAGCAGCACTTCAGTCTTCATACTTTCTTCCTAGCCAAGAGGGTCTGCAAGCATGTGACAAGTGGCCACTCCTCTGTCAGACAGATAAGGGAGTTTAGTGATTAAATTGCTTCTGGAGTCTTGTGTAACAGAAGCTTCTTGGGACGGCATTGCACACAATTGGTATTTCAAGGAAAACAGGCCTTGGGTTTACAGTCAAGCCATGGCAGTTCACCTGCCATGTAAACATACCCCTTTCAGTGGAAATGACAGTCTGTGTCAAATAAAATGAATCATGTCCTTTGATCTGTTTGGGGTTTTTCTTTGTTGTTGTTGTTTTTCTTTTTTTTTTTATTGACAAGCTAAAGTGGAAGGTGGTTTCTAAAGGGTCTTTTGAACAGTCTCTGCAAGTTCAAAGTCTCTGATTTTTTTACCTTGACTATTGATAATTTGCCTTGACTAGTGATGTGTTTATGGACTTCTCTGCCACAGTTATGGGAGGCAGACCACTTGCAGAATATGTAAAACCCAGAATTGTATATAAGCTTTGCAGTTTGGTTTTCTAAGGCCAAAATAAACTCTGCTGTAGTTGTTCTTTTGTTTTTTGTTCATTCTTAACTTTACAATGTAAAGTACTGCTGTAGCAATAGGTGTGATTTAAAAGGTACAGGCTTGTCTTGCTGCAGATGAATGTATTTTTTTAATGGGCACTTAATCCTTGTGAAAGGTGCTGGACTGTGACAGTACTTGAAGATGAATTCCTGTATTTTTCTGCAGTTGTACAGCAGGAGACAATGGCAAGGCATGCTTCTCTCACAAATATGTCTGAACCCTGACCTAGACAGATCACCTTTAGCGATGAGTCTCTGTGCCCATTCAATCCTTGACCTCCTGCCAAGACTCTTTCAGTGTTGCCAATTTATGATGTGGACCTTGGGCTGAGAGGACCAGCTCATTTCAAGTTGACTACCAAACCAGTTGTGACTGATGGCAACTCGATAATGACCTGGAGGTGGTTTCAAGCCAGTGATCACTGAGAAAATGCTTCCATCCTATTACAGATCTTCTGAGCCATCTAACTTGTGGGGCAGGTGCCCTTCATTGTCAGAAGGGACTTTCTTTGTCCATATTCTGTGTTCATTTTCATTTGGTCTTCAATGCATTGTTTTTACATACCTGTGTAAAAAAAAAAGAAAAAAACCAACTAAAACAATGCCAAAAAAAACACCAAAAACCACAAACCCTTGTGATTTCTTTTACATCAGAAGTTGCAAATTTAACATGTATGTGCAAAAAATTTTAGGATGAGAACTGTATTTATCTATGACAGGTACATCAAGGGTCTTTTTCCTTGCTGAGCTCTGCTTGTGAACAGTGAGCTTCCTGAAGGAAGGGGAAAGTGTGTGCATGAATGTGGCAGCAATGGCAGTGGTGGCTCTCCCCATTCATTAGAAGGTCATACACAAACTGATGCCCAAGCAGGTGCTTCCCATCTCTGCCAAGGAAAAGATGAGAGATCCAAATTAAAAAAAAAACAAAACAAAACAAAAAACAAAAACAAAAAAAAACCAAAACCAAAAGCAAACAAATAAACCTCCAACAAACTGGGGAAAGTAATATTTATGTGTTACTATGCAATTAAATGTATGTGCATGCATGTGTATTCTAAATATGTGCATGTCTAGACATCCTCAGTTAAAGTATTCTTCAAATACTGTATGAAATACTGACTATAAGTTGGTAGGCTCTATTCTGAATCTTTACTAGGCTTTATCCTATACTTATTGGGTAAGAGAAAAACTCTCACTGCAACATTAATTCAGTGTCTTGCCCTTGTTAGTATTTTCAATAAAGTTTGTATGCACACAGGCAAAGAGAGCTTTGGAGTGATCATTAGGCCTCTATTTCTTGTTTTATTATAATTATTGTCCTTCACATTAGGAAGAATGAGAGCCAACTAATGCATTTAGTGAGATTTTTCTCTCCCTTATCTTTTCTTTAATAATTGACTCAAATTCAGCCTTTTATTTTTTTTCTTTTTTGGTACAAACCATAATGGTGTCAGAGCCCTTTTTGTCTTTCTCGTTCTTAGACATTTGAATAACATTGCTCATTTGGAACCTGTCTTAACCTCAGCAAATATGCTTAGGCTATTTGAATTCTTGTTCTCTTTTCCCTCTTTGTTATTCACTATACAATTTGTTTAATGCTGCTGTAGCCATGCATTACTAGTCAACCTTATATATAAATTCCATAATAAATTAAATAAAGCTCTGTATGGGTCAGCTTAGACTAGCCTGATTAAAAAGTGATTTACTAAAGAGATAGAGGTAGCAGGGTGGTAGAACATGTTTCTAAATCAATTATGAGTCCATTCACTGTCGGCCTATTGTGTGTAATAGTGTATTAAAATGCATTCTATATTGTTAAAAAAAATTGACTCTTTCATTGAAACTGAATTAACATTTGCAAGTGCATAATAGTGTTTGGAAAGCTATAAACATTTAAATTCAATCCCTTATTGCAGGCTAAGTGTATACAGCTAGAATTGTAATATCCAGATAAGTCTTTATGTTGTGCTCATTTCATTACTGCAGCAAGATGTTCACCATGCTAAAGGTAACATTGGTTGGATGTTTGTATTTATAAGCCCGTAATTACAAGGAGAAAGCAGCACCACAAGACTGTAAAAGTGAAGTTCATTTTGAACTGAAAAGTAGTGTCTGTAGGTGTTCGTGCATGTATACACATATACTATATATATATAAAAAATACCCATTGCTAAATTTGTTCTGGGGCACATCTTCATTCTGCCCCACCCACCCCTTCCACCTCAAAACCTGTAACCTCTCTTTTCCTTGTGAGGGAGCAGAGGCAGGGAGCAATCCAACAGGCTGCCAGTTCTTGATGAGCTGTGCCCACTGAAGGCTGTGCCCATGCTTGCAGCTTGGTACAGACCATCATCAGGCTGCCTTCTTCCTCTCCCCCAGGGACTGCAGAAGGTCTCAGCTCTCACGAGGGGCTGCCTGCAAGGATTCGTACAGACATTAGTTACCTGAATGCATCTATGCCCTGAATTCACAGGCAGCACACTTGCATCTTGGTATTCCCATGGTAGCTCTCAGACAAGGCATGCAGCAGAGTTTTCTGCCTCTGGAGCATTCCTCTTCTGGGAGTAATACTGTCTTTAGTGGGATTTGCTTACTTCAAATTCAGCTAATTAATTTTTTGGGGGGAAAAATTCAAAAGGAGAGGAAGCTACAACATTAAGTTCAGTTTTACTTACATTTGTACTTGCTTCTGTGTTTCCAGTATACTGAACTGATAGGAGGCGTTCCACAGGAAACAGGACAAGCAGCGCAATCTGCCGTTTGAGATTTTTAAAGAAGTTGTAGTCTATTTTATTTCATGGGATAGAAGTACTGTGACTGGTGTTGAGCCCTTTTTTTTGTTTGTTTTATAGACTATGTTTGCTTCCATTGTGTCCTAAGCTGGTTCTGAGAATTGGCGTCTCTTTGCACACACCTGTTCACTGGAGTGCATCAATCCAAAACATGAAGCTGTTCATATCTGAAGCCAGGCAGTTTAAAGCAGTGCTGTTCATTCTGTCAGCATTGATCTGGGGTAGCTCCCAGTGCAAGAGCTGAGCTGGAATGTTCGTAAAACATTTGGTGAAGAGGCACAAGCAATGGATGAACATTTTTTGTAACTTGGGAAGCAGGTAGTGAACATCTTCTCTGAAGTTTCAGTGTCTAGTGTTTGTACCAGAGTTTCCAGAACTGCAAGAACAATTCTTTCAGCTTTAGAGTTTATCTGAATTTGTTCTGAAAGTGTGTGTGTAATGCAGGTTGACATGTAGAATGTTGGCAGAAACCTCTGATAATTATCTAAGCATTTTGTTACACCCATGAGGGACACAAAGCTGAGCTAGCATGAAGACTGATTTATTTCTCATCTCTGAAGAAATTTAGCCTTTCAGTTCTCTGAAATGAGCAGGTGAAGTATAAATTCACTGATGTATTATTTCTAAAGCATAGAGAAATATGTATGGCTTTAGATATTAAGCTTTTCCAAAAAAGAGTGGTCTGTGGGTAGTACCATTATAGCGTACTTGTCTTTTAAATACAGATATAGGTATAAATGGCTTTGGATGTGTTTTTTTAGGACTCTGACAAATTTATGTAAAGAGGAATATATCATTTTGCCAGAGGCTTCATACTATGAAAAATTATGTTAGGGTTTCAGGGTTTTTTGGGGTTTTTTTGTATCTATAGGACAATTTTAAAAACTACATTTTCTCTGTTACATATTTATGTTGTTCTTTTTTTTTATTAAAAAAAATGAACAAGTTTTGTGGGTTGCTTGCTACCTGATACTCAAGAAAATACATGCATGTATAACCTCACTTCAGCCTCGAGGTTCACACTGCAATTCAGGGACTATCCAAATGAAATAATTGCTTTGTCTGGCAAATAGATTGTCTCATAAGAGGACTGAATGGTATTAAGTGATTTTCCCCTGGTGATTGGAAGTATCTCTCTCCACTGGTTCAGGTAATTCTAAGGTTGTGCCTTCACTCTTTCATGCTAGACTGCTTTTCCAATAAAATAAAAAATGTAGAACCTGCTGCACAAATGTAATGTTAACCTAGATTTCTCTGAGGACAAAGGTGAATGCTATAGGGCTTGCTGAAGGCAGAGGAGGAAATGATATTAAAAGGTTATTAGAGATAGAATTGGATGCATGGGAATGTATAAATCTGAAAGGTGCATATTGGGGTGTATTTCTCTGGAACTCCTAACAGATTTTTTAAATACTTGAATGCTACTTTATTTTCCCTAAGAAACAGAAATTTGCATTTATGTGTTTCTAGGTTAGAAGAATGGTTGTATGCAGAGGAGGAAGAACTACTGAGAAAAGAAAAGCATAAAGATCATTACAGAGCAGGCTTGCACATCTCTTTGCATTGTTTTTGCTCAATAGTTGACCAGGGCCATGGCTGGGCAAACTGAAAAAAAATTGAAAGAAGCAGGAGTTCTGGTGCAATGAAAAACTCCCTTTCTTTTGTAAATCCTGATGTGAACTCTTAGGACCTGCAGTTTTTTGACACAGAACATATAGGAATGCCCAAAGACACAGCTGGCTCTTTCCATAGTGCTGTACAGAGGTTGAAATTACATATGCAAATGCTGAAATGCACTTTATATCTAGCAAACCATCATATTCAGCAGGGAAGCTGCTTTCATTGCAGCTAAATGGTTGCAATCTGGATGAATATTTGCTGCTGTAGTGGAATAAATGTACACATCTGGAGGGATGTTGGGGTAGAGTACTGGTGGGAAGGAGGGAGTACATCAGTATCTGTTTTATGAACATCTTATTCATGTGCAATTATGCAACTTGTGCTCAGTTGCATTGCAGCTTGAATGTGATCTGGTGCTGGGAGTACTCTGTGCTTCAGTTCTGTACAGGGGCTTTGAGTGAGGGTTACACAAAGGTGCCCAAAAATCTGTATTTCATTGCATTGCAAAAAACAAACCCCAAAAAACCACCACCAACAAAACTTTAATTCTGAACAGAAAATATGTTTAAAAGCATGTATTTCAAAACTGCCATGGAAATTTTTATGAAAGAAAGGGAATTATTATTGCTGCATTATGCCTTATAAAATACATTTTTCTCTGTAAATTTGGTGATTTACTTGAGCTCAAAGGTAACATCTAAAGAAAAACGTAATAATTAAAAATATTCAGTATTTCTATGACCCCTGTTCATTCACAGTCCTTGGGAAAGCAAACTAATTTTGTATTGCTCTAAATAAGAAAAAAAACCAAAACCAAACAAAACATATCCTGATGTGACTGTGTGTGGGACCCAGTGAAATTTCTCTAGGTCTAGTGATTCAAAGAGGTAAGCGATGACAAAAGGGCTGTTCAGATGATAAAGCCAAATCTAGCAACGGCAGTTGGGATTAGATTTTTGGAAAAAAAAATTAGGCTTTGAGGAAATAATTNTGTGGGACCCAGTGAAATTTCTCTAGGTCTAGTGATTCAAAGAGGTAAGCGATGACAAAAGGGCTGTTCAGATGATAAAGCCAAATCTAGCAATGGCAGTTGGGATTAGGTTTTTGGAAAAAAAAACAAAAAAACTAGGCTTTGGGGAAATAAATTTTTCCTTTACAGTTCTTCTTTGTCAGAAGAGCTGACCTGTCTCCTCTGCCAATCAGCTGGTGGCCCGTAAGACAGGTTCAATTTGGAGAAAAGATGTAGCTCTCCCTCTTTCCTACTCCTATGTCTATGTTGACTCAGAAAGGAGGACTGAGCCTGAATACTCAGCTCTCCCATCCATGGTGCACTGATCTGGGCCCGTAGAAGAAGACATGACCGCTCTCCACTCTTGTGAAACCAACCATCTGAGTCCTGTTGGTCTGAGTTACTGTTGCTTGTAAGTTTGATGTCTCCTGTGGGTAGCAGGTAAACATGCTGAAATAATAATATCCTAAATCCCAGTATGGAGAACATTTTATGTCTTTTGGCAAGGAAAACAATCTAGGCAATTCCAGAACAGTTTCCAGAATATAATACTGCAGCTTTTAGTCAGATGTTAGCAAGTGCCATGACCCACAATGCACACAAAGTAACTGAATATTATTTAGTAGGAGCAGCCTGCAGGAAAAGGAAAAAAAAAATCTTTTATTGCCAAACACTTTTTTATTGGCTGAGACTTTAATGACAGCTGTTGTGCCTGGTGGCATGGCACCAGTATAAGAGCACTGCACTGCACACTGCATTTTGCCCATTATCTTGCAACAGTTATTCTCAGAAACTGGATTATCCTTTTAGCAGTACAATCAGTTTCCAGTCTACCAGGTAGTTGTTGCCCAAGGTTGATTTAAAACAAATGCCTGTAAATTCCCGTAGTTCCCATCCTGTAGTCCTTCCTCTTATTTCCAGTGTCTGGACAATCAGGATCAGCACACGGGTCACTGGTGTATGGGGTTCCTTGAGGAGGTGGGGGAAATCCTCATCTTGGGTGGTGTTGTGTTCTCAGGCTTGCTAAGGAGAATTAATGGGATTTGGAGAAGTACCTGTCTGGACTCTGGCAGTAAGGAGTGTGATTACAAGACAAAGCCTGCAAGGAAGAAATGGAGAGGGTGGTAGAAAAAGCCTGAAGAACTCATCTTGTCAAGGCATATGCAGAAATGCAAACCAACTCCCTTTCTCTCAGCAGCTGTGTATCCTTTTTGTGTGTATACCAAAGGGTCTGCTGTCATCTTAATATTTATGCTTCAGTATTTCTTCTCCTGATGCAAATGATGACCAGGCATTGATGTTATGGGCCAGCTGTAGCATTGTCTTTGTTGTTATAAGAATACAGAGATCTGCTGTTCTAGATGCGGTTTACTCTTACAGTTTTGTTTATGGAAAGTGCATCTGAACAGAAAGTTCTTGTTGGAATTTATACTCTGTGTATGTTGGAAGAGATTCTACCAGCCCCTTGCATCACAGAGCTTGACTCTCACTTGCTGTTAGGTCACCCGTACAAATACCCTGAGCATCCAGTTTCATTCAGAGATGTGACCTGACAAAACTCTTCAAATCTGAATTGAAATTCCAAAGCTGGTGGTGGGTGTTATGCACTGTGCAAAGCACATCACAGGTTGACCTGAAGCCCTGATGAATGATAGCATTGTTGCTAGGCCAGCGGTGCCCTCAAATATTTGCCTTTATGACTATTTAATTGATAAGAAAAAAGGGAAAATAAAGATCTGTGTGTGTGTGTGTGCATGCGATCGTGTTAAACAGGAGAAAATAGGGGAATGACTACCAGTCTGAAAGAAATTCACTTATAGAGAACTGAAGTTCTCCTATCACTGTTCCTGTGGCAGTTTTTGAATAAAACTGTCACTGATTTTCTTAAAATAATGAAGTACATGTAAAATCTTTTCCTCCTGTTTGAAATGAATAGCAATGGCAGAATGCTCCAAAGTGTGCTGAAATTGCTCTTATAAGCTTAGTGCTTACTGTTAAGCTACCCTGACTTGAGAGACAAAAGGAGGACTGTACAAGGAGGACTGTACAAGGAGGACAAGGAGAATTAGGACCAATTTTTAAAATTTGTTTTTAAATTTAGTGCAATTTCAAAGTCTACACATGCATAAAATTTATCAATAAAGTATGTTTCCCCTTTTCCTAATAAGATTTTTGAATTTGCTGTAGATTCTGCATGGGTGTTTGCTACTTAAAATCATCTTATGTAGCTTGAGGTCCATTAGCTTTCTAGAGCTCTGGGACTCTGCACTTTACCTCAGGAAATTAAATATTTAATATTGCTTTGTCTGTGCTTACTTTGAAAAGCATTCATCCTTCATTTGGGTACCATATCACAATTCATTGGGAAGCAACAGCTGATGTTGCCAGATGGATTCAAACCTTGACCCTCTCCTTCCCCTTCTGCCATCAGGGGTTGTGTCAGTGTTGCCGTCTCAGGAGCCCTTGGGGCTGATCATGACAAAATGAAGGGAAATTAGGGCTGTGGTAGAAAGCAGGCTGATATCCCAGGTAGTAATGGAGAAAAAAGACCCAGTTTGCTGGCAGGGAGATCCTTCTTTTTTGATCAAACGCTGCAGGATGTGTATTTGTATATGACTCAAAGCTGTATAAAATGTGAGTCAGTAGAACTAAATAAAAAGGACTAATTTTTCTTATGAGTTTTGCCTGAAATGCACAGTGCACATAAATAGTTTATCTTGCCCTGTTAAGAACATGTTTCTTCCAAGAAGAATATGATGTGACATGGAAATAGGCAGATAGAGAATCATTTCTATATTATATTTTCATTACATTTTTTACTATCTTTATTTCTTTTTTTTCTATCTCTTGTTCTCTCTCTCATGTTTTTATGGTGGCTTGAGTGTTTTGGGCATGAAGCATCTTTCCTGGGGTGAATTTATTTCAAAATATGTACAGTCTGGGGACAGTGTGCACATAATATGGTAGAGATTCAGTTCATGTGAACACTGAGAACACCTTTCTTGTAAACTATAGCGCTGTAAAATGAGAATGCTTTGAATGGGCTCTCCAAATGCTTAGCTGTGTGATATCAGCATGGCTATAAAGGCAGTTGTCCCAGTTTTTTAGGTGTTTCATCTTGCTCAAGTTTTTTTTCAGAGATTTTAACAGTACAGATTACATGATTTGTAGACAGATTTACTGCATTTCATGAGGCCATATTGTCACTTACTTAATAAAATAACATTGAGTTTGAAGGGTTTTTGCTTTAGTAGTTAAAAATGCCACTGTATCCATTCAATAAGTATGTGAATGTTTTAGAATTGAAGAAAAAAAAAAACAACGAAGTAGAATACTTCTTTCAGTTTTGTTATATATATATACACACTATTGTTTGATTAAATTTAATTACAGAAACTAGGACTGCTGAAGACATCAACTTCTGTTTTTCATAAAAAAAATATGAAGGAACATTTTTTTCTGGTAACTTCAGAAGAGTGCATGCTGATATAATGTTAATATTTTGTCAAAGCTCATCATGAGGCTTTAGCAAGTATTTTTTATGAGATAAGGCACTCCTGGGAAAGAAGGAAGAATTGTTATGTGTTCAGAAGTGGTTTGCACTTTTGTGGTTACAGTTTAGTTCAGCTGTTGCTGAGTTACTGTGTGATATGTGCTAATGTTATTTAAGAGGGTGAGAATATTTTCAAGGTGTTAGGTTGTTTGCTTGTTTCTATTTTTAAGTTCATTTATTATAGATAGCTACAGAGTTAAAAACTCAGGGTTTTTTTTGTGTTGGTTTACTGGTTTGCCTGGATGTATATATAATGTAAAATTATGTCAATATTTAATAGTGGAAGGAGAAGTTTTCTTTCAAAGTATTTGCCTTATCCTTTACTGGCAATGAAAGAGGAAGGCCTATAGCATGTTCTTATCCAGTACTGGAAACAGTAGCTGAAAGGTGCAAGGAGATTTCTCCCTCTTAATATTTTCAGTACAAGGGAAGACTTTGCCTGATGGTGGAGGTACCACAAGGACTGAGCACTTCTCATGCACTCTGGGGAGGACCAGGATGCTATCTGGGATCTCTCTGACTTCTGTGCTCACCAGCAAAAGCTGTAGCGTGGAAGCATAGGCTACAATTTTTATTATTCTCACAGGATCATCTGCTTGTGTTTCTGCAGTGTTTTCACCATTTCAGGAAAAAGCCCTCTCTGCGTTATCCATCTACTCATGTTGTCCTGCTTTCTGTGTCTCAGGCAAGATGTAATGGCCTGTTTGGAGATTTAAACTTCTTAGGCATTTCACATTTTTACAGGGGTGAAAATTGTATGTGATTTGCATAATGCCCCTTTAAGAAAACCAAGAAAAAGTGAATTGATCCAGAAATACCCACAGCTGCTGCTCTTGAAAGAGGAATCTTTGTTTTGTCCTCCTGTGAGAATTAAAGTATTTTATAGTATGCTAAAGCTTAGTATTGCTAATGCAAGCTGCGTAGGTACCTAAATCCTGTTCTTGAAAGATAGTATTTGTGAAAAGTTCATTATGGGTGCTGCTTTCGTGCAACTTCTTTTAATTATGATGTCTTCAGTAACTTGCAATTGCTGGTCGGTTGGTAAGACTGAGAGACACATTCAGTGGAAACATGTCCAAGGTCCAAAAGATGTGGCTATCACGATAAAACCTTTCTCAGGGCCCAAAACCCTGGGCAGATTACAGCAGAGGGTTGGGAGGAATGCTCCCAGTGGTGCTCCCAGTCTTCTACAGCAGTTGTCCTGGCCAGGGCAGCTCTCACCTTTTCTCCTAGAAACTGTGGGCACAGAAGTTTGTCTTGCCATCGGCTGAACTTCTACTGAGCAGCTATCCAATATTATGTCTATTCAAATGCCTGGTTTTCCAAATGGTGGTGGCTCCCCAATATGCCCTTCTGCTTAATTTCTCATTGCTTATTCATATTTGCTTGTGGTGTGCACTTGAAATATCAGTGCCCTCATCTTGAGCAAGCTTGTAGTTAATTATATGTGACCCTTCTGAGTTATGAAACTGAACAGCAATATTAACCCATGTTGACATTTGAGATTACAAATTAGAATAAGAAATAGGTGTGATAAGGTATCTTAGTAGTGGTTTATGTCTGGTGGATTATTGTAGTAAATCCCATTCAAGTAAGAAATAAAATAAAATTAGTAAGTGAGCAAGAATAGTCCATTTTCTTCTCAAAAAATGCATCAAGATAAATTTGGGGAAAATTAGATCATGACTTCAAGCAGCATAATGTTTCTGTTTTATTAATATGCCAAGTTACATGTCAAAACAAGAAATCAAAAGCAATTTGCCAATTTCTCCCTAAAAAAAAATCCAAATACAGTGCACCACACAATGCAGTAGGAATTTTAATTTGATCTTCCTTCTATAGATTGAAGTCAGCCATCAAGTTTCCAAATAAATTTAATACTTTATAAATGTGATTGATTGCTGATGTGGTAATCCAGTTAGCTGCTGGGAGGTTTAATAGCTGAAGAATACACTTAGAGATGAATAAGGATCTTGAGGTTAGGATACTGGAGTAGTTTCAAGAGGTCTAATTTCAGTTCTTGTCTTGGACATGAATTTGGCATAAATCTCCTTTTCTGTGTTTGTCTTTATGAAACAGGCATTTCTGTCTCCTCTACCTGGTGGGTACAAACAGAATGGTCCCATCAACACAGATATAGACATCATGTTCTACTGTAGGATTTTCTGTGTATTTTCCAAAGATCAAGCAGACAAATGTTACATGTGGCTTGTGTGTTATTTTAAAATATTGTAACCTACTGAGGAGAAAAAGGATCTGAGAAGCTTTTCCCAAGCTCATCTCTCAGCTCACAAATCTGTCTCTTCAGGACAATGATAATTGCACTTTTGAGTACAGTCAGAGCTTTAACAGCTGTTGGTACTGCTGGTTTCACACTGAAGTTACAGCATCTCATTAGTATGTCACCCCCTCAATAGAAACTTACCTTTACATCTAAAATGTTCTTTTGCTTGTACTCACACAGGACACTTAATGATTTTAGCTTTTGTCCTTTTCTCCTGAAAATGGTGAACGTCAAATGATTTTTTTTTTTTTTTTTTTTTTTTTGTGGGTTTTTTTTTTAGGTGCTTCTCCTTTTTTTTTTTTTTTTTTTTTTTTCCC
>VWZN01016582.1:27422-52832 GCA_013396955.1 Regulus satrapa
TTTTTTTTTTTTTTTTTTTTTTTTTTTTTTCTTTCCCCCATTATGGAAATCTCTCCTACTTATTGCTACCTATGTTAGAAGAAAAATCATAGGTAGTGTGATGTGGGTGAATAAAAGCATGCAAAAACAATGCTGGTGTGACAGCTAATTAAAACCAGGTACTTTAATGCTGAGAAACAAGCAAAAATCTTTAATATTACTGGAAACCGAAGTGTTATGAAGGCAGAACAAAATTGCAAGAGGCTTGTTCAACAGACAGCTCAAAAGATTTACGGAGTACAAAGGAATATGAATGATTTTCTGGAGGAGCGTGGTATTATTGTGGCTCCCAAGTGACAAACTATTTTTGCCTTGGTGCTGGCAGTCTGCTTTAGGTGCAAAGCAACTATAGGTGATTTTTCAGTTTACAGTACTAGCTACCAACAAACCAGAGTATTTAAATCAGTCAGATTCCCCCCAGGTTCCTTTGCAAGATGGTCCTTCAACCTGATCCGTTAAATCCTTCAAAGCTCTTTTCCCCAGTATTAATATTAATAGACATGTAAAAATAGTGTTGGGAAGAGGCTGTCCATTTGTTTATTTGCTCTGATCTGAATGCAGGTTGGAACTCTTTTTTTAAAGTACAGAAGCATTCCTCTAAAGCCATTATAACACTAGGTTACCTTCCATTATTATGAGATCTTCTGATAAACAGATATTTTACAAAGCCCTGTGATGTGCTAGTGAATAATTTGTAGAGCTGTTTTACTTAGTATTATAAACATAAGGTAGTCCCACTCTCATTTCAGGTGTGCAGCAGAAGGGCTGGAGGCAATGGGCATAGGTTGCAGCAAGGGATGTTTCAGCTAGATAAGGGGGAAAAAAAAAAAATCCTTCATGGTTAGAAGTGTGATTTGTGGCATGGACACTGATGCCCAGAGGGATGTTGGAATCACCATTCCTGGGTTAGTCAATATAATCGGGAAAAGATTGTGAGCAAAATGACTCCTGCTTTGAAGCAATCACTGCTTTGGGAAGAGGGTCTCACCAGGTCACCTCCACAAGGCCTTACAACACAATTTTTTCTGCAATTCTATGAGATTTTTATATATATATATGTATAGATACATACATAAAAGTGATGGAGGATGTATTGCCTTATGGTTCGCTATTGGCACAGGCTTTCAAAGCGTTAAACACACAGGTTAAGTAGAATTTGGAAGAAATTTAGTTCTGCTTCAGGAAAAATAGAAGTAGCATCATGCAAGAAATGCTTTGAAGTGGCAGTGAGGTGTCATGTGTTTGGCAGTGAGAGATAACAACATTTAGGCCTTGTGGGAATAGATTCCCTTTCCCCCTCCTCCCGCTCTGTTTTCTTCTAGAGCATGCATTTGGCAGTAGAAAATGTCATTCTATGCATCATGCAACACTTTGGTTACATTTCCTAAAATAGGATTCAGCTGAGGATACAGTCAGTATTTGAAACTAACTACTGTACATGGAGAACAGACATAAAAGATTTGTGTTGAAAAAGATGAACCCATTCCTGTTTCATTTTCAGAGTGTGTTGGCAAGAGTTGCAATTGCTGACATTTTAGGGGCAGCTCCTGAGAAGTGCAGCACTCAGTTGTCTTGCTCTGTTATTGCCACATCAACATTTACACAGTTTGTTTGTGCAAATGTGTTGTCAAAATGAAAGCATTTGTTTTAAATCAGTCCCGTTTTATTTCAAAAGTGAAAGAAGATTTTTGGCATGTATTTTGCAAAGGCATGGGAGTTTATGTCTAAGAGGCAAAGCAGCAGAAAAATGGGGGTATACTGTGTCACAGACATGAAGAAGCTGTTTGTAGAATACATACAAAAGCTTGGGAATGAATAGAGAGTCTCTTGTCAGTAAGTTCATGACCACCTAAACCTCACTTGACTTTAAAAATTAAGTGTGGCACAAACTAGAACAGAGACTGTGTTCATTACAGTCATCCATTTGTCCACAGTTTTGAAAAGAGGAAGCAAGATGTGACTTTGGCATGAATATCATGTATTTTTGTGTGTGTGTTTGAAGGATATGGAATATTGAGATCCAGAAAATATCAGTGCAGGACATTTAGTTAGGCATGAATGAGCTTTCTTTGGAGATTTGCAGAGAATGCAGTAACCTTTAATAAGCCTTGGAAAGAACACAAAATCAGTGTCACCCTGAATTCTACAAAATTGAAACAGATGCATGACTTGGGCTGCCTGATAAGATGCCTGATTTCTGGTGGAATTGTCCCACTGCTCATGTGCTTATTGTAAACATGTACGCAAGAGGGAAAGAGAAAAAAAATTATGATTTCATCTATTATTTAAGAAATACATGTATTGTTGGCCTTGGAAGCCAAATTTGGTTGACTTCACTCAGGATTTCACCTTATGTTAGGGAATTTTAAACCAACCCTATGTGATTTACAGGTCTGAATTTTAGTGTGGGAAGCTGTGCTTTCTCAACTGTCTTTCCATTCATCTTAAAATATTTTAAAATAAGATTAGCTTTCGTTTGCTGTTCTAATGAGTTGGAGAACATGATACATATAGGCCAGTCCTCATGGTTGTGCAGAAGTTTTCCTGATTTAGTGATGCTCTTGTTTAACAGCATAGTCAGTTTCCATGCCTTCTCTACAGACTGGGATCAATAATGATGCAACATAAGCACTGAGCATAGAACAGTAAATAGAAATCCCAGCTTTTATTTTCATAAAAATAACCAAAATATCTGTGCAACGCCTATAAAGGCTTTTAATGACTTTGAAGTAGAAGGCATGACATGTTTTTTAAAAAATTTATATACAACAAAAAACACGTTTCTAAAGTTGCTATTTGGGTTTTTTTAAAAGATGAAACTGATGATAGCTGAAATGAAATGAAGTAAGTTTTATGCATGTTGCATTTTAACAAGTCTGCTGTCTCATTGGAATGCACTGCCTTCTTGTGCTACATTTTATTTTTGGAATTTAATAAGGCGCCTGTCATATCTGCCTCAAGGCTAAAGAATATCATGAGGGAGAAATCCAAAGTACTGTCATGTTTGACTGACAGGGGGCCAATTTTAATTTTTTTATGGGAGGTGGCTGATATTAACAGGCTGTAGTACTGAAGATGCAGTGCTCTACCATCTGCTTTAAACATCCTGTGTTGATGAGCCAGTAATGACGTTGCTCAGTGACATTTATCAGGTGAATTTGGCTCTGACACTCAGTAGAGGATTTTCATTAAAAAATTAATTCCGTGCATTTTACAGTGAAGCCCATTGTGATGATAGATTCTGGTACAGTGCCATGTATCTCCAGAAGCTGTTCTAATTACCTGAGAAACTTGGGATAGCAATAAACTACTACTTTCCATTTCTTGTGTGTACTCCCTTAGCATATAATTAACACACTGACTCACTTAGCTTAAATCTCTGAAGATCTATGTCTATGTGATGATTACTAGCTCTTCAAAGTAATAAGCAAATGCACCTCAGTGGCTCAGCAGCTGCATGGCAGCGGGCTCAGCAGCCTTTGTGAAGTGTAGTCTGATGGTGGCATTCCTTAAATGGTCACTGGAAAGGTGAGTAGGATACAGGAAGAGTGAAAATGCTGCAACTTAAGCAAACTTTTTAAAAACCCACCCAACTTCCAAGAAAAGATATAATAAAATCTTCCATCAACCTCTTGAATACAGTGGGAGGAAAAAAAAATATATTCACCAAAGTCTTTTTTTCAATATTTATTGTAGCATTCTATCATCTAGGTTAACTTTTGTTTCTCATTAGCTAAACATTAGGGAAGAAAAAAAATCTGAAAAATTAACTCAGATTCCTTAAGAAGGAAATCCCTCAATTATATCTGGCCTTTTATCTTGCATCTTACATCTTAGATGTGTCAGATCTGCGTGTATCCTTCTCCACTTCAGAATGATTTTCAGGTGACTTGGGAGGAACAAGTGGACTTACCATACCTTTTCAAGCCTCTACAAGTGCACCCTGGCAGGTGGTGGCACTTCCACTGACAATCTTGATAAAAGACAAGAGACTTAATAAAACACAGTAAGAAGGGTTGTGGTGGCTCACTGTTCATTAATACTCATCTCTGTTAAGACAGATTATTTTGTAGTGATTATTTGCTTTGAATCAAGGCTGAGCACAAGTTCTCCTGAATTTATTGTAGCACATGATAAGGGGGTTTGTGCCAGGCTTATGTGCCTAACTAGAAGAGATTATACTTCCCTCAGCCTGTAGCTAAACCATACAGGGAGCATTGCAGGTGCAGCATGAAGCCTACTAAGGCCAGATTTACTCTCTCATGGCATACGATGATATCACCTCAGATAATTGGGGATGTGATATCCAAGCAGAGCAGCTGAAGAAACAAATGCATTGAGAAAACAGATCAGGCAGATTGCATGGCATTATGCTGCTGATCATCAAAATACTTAAGAAGAGCTTATTGCAAACCAGGTGAGTTACCCATTAATGTCTCTGGAGATGATTTGATTAGCCATTTCATCAAGTCAGATGATTTTAGATTACAAACATTCTATAAGATGTATTAAGGTTTCTTTTTTAAAAATAAATCTCTTGTGTTTTATAGTGATTGGAGAGGTTTATTATTTAGAAACAGACTATAAAATTCTTAGCATTTTTACAGAAAATTTATAAGGCATTTTCAAACAGATTTCTCGACCTTCTGGAGGGGGGAAGTGTTCTCTAATATTCTGCAGTGTTTCTCTGTCCTTCTGTTACACAGCAATACTTTTATTTTGTTGGATTTAGTAACATGAATACTTACAAGTGTATTTGGCTCAGCAAATCATTTGGTGAAGTCCTGATGATTGCCTATACCTGGCTTGGGAGTCATATGTTAGTGAGAGAGGGAGAAAAACAATACTCACTTAGTGGCAGTCCTGAAAGAAGTAATTTTGTGATCCTTTGAGAAAGGACTGTTTTGGGGGCATTTTCACAGCAGGCAAGTGCCCTGTGCAGGTATCACTTTCATGCATACCTGCCTGCTGACTGATTCTGCAGACATCACCTGGGCCAGCCTTCCAGTGGCTTTTTTGACCAGGGCCCCTGGCAAGCACCCCCTTGGTCTGCCCCAGCTGCCACCCCATCTTCCTGTCCCCTCTGGCGTGGCTCCCTTGCTCCCTGAAGTGAAACTAGCCCAAGGAAAGTGCTGGATAGCAGGGGGATGGCGTAAGGAGCTTGATCAAATGCAGGTTCTCCTTCAGAGACATTTAATTTCTAACCCTTCCTTGCCCTGCCCTTCTCAAGTGGCGATTTTCCAGCTGACTGCCCTGTCCAGGTGCTGGTGCTGCTGTCACCTCTGGCCCTCGTGCTGGTGGTGCAGGCAGAGTTAAATAAGCGTGTGGCTGCCTGCTGCTGAGCTCAGCCAGCTCACTCCCAACCTGAGCAGATGGTTGTGCTGCTCAGCCTTCAGAGACAGGCTCTTTCTCTTCTAAGAGCAAATTAACCCGTGACTGGAGGCTTGTGGAGATGTGGGGAGGGGGTTTTGCTAGCTTTTTTGTTTCTTGCTTGTTTGCCCACATAAAGGTCTGCAGGGCCTAAACAGGAGGCTATCAGTATGAAAATTTAGCTATTTAAATACAGTCCACTAATTTAAATATTAGTGGACTGTACAACAGGAACTGTAACTTAAATATTAGTATGAACCCTAAGCAAACCTGAGACTTTTTGCCATTGCTCATTTTCAGCTGTTTCCTGTTCACTTAATCATTCACATCTCAAGGCTCTGATTTTTTCAGGTTTGCAGCACACTGGCATGAATGTTGTTGTTCTTTATAGGGAAACATGTTTAAAGCCATAAGGTTTGTTTAATCCCTAGCTGCTGGTCATGAGTGAAAAACTGTGACACAGAGTATGTCTTGCTTACCTGGGTCTTCCATTTAAAGGGGGGGGGGATAGATCCAAAATCAAAAACCAACTCTGCTGATGGAATGGATTCTTGGCATTTTCCTCCCACCTTGTGAAAGAAGTAGATGGTCTTGGTCATCTTAAGCCTTTTTGACAAAATCAGAATTAATTACGGTTCATTTCAGCCGCACTTCTGTAGTAATTTCATGCTTGCAGAAACAGAAAGGTAGATTAGTTGCATCCCTAGAGTTCTTCAGTTGGAGTTAAGAGCAAGAGAAAAATAACTGTTCTGAAGAAAAAAAGTGTCAAGTGAGTACCTTCCTCATCCCCCTCTCCCTCATTTTCCTTACTCTGTTTATTTTCTCTGTGAGTAGATACTACCAGCAGCTGGCTGAGACCAGATTATCAAAAGAACAGGGATTCTGAGGAGAAGAAAGGACCAGGGAAATAGGAGGAATACATTTTCCTTTGATCAGAAGAGAGCATGTCTGAGTTAGCAGAAATCCTTCTATGGTCGTCAGCAGGTTAATACAAGAACTAATGATTTTATTATATTATTAGTTGAAGCAGTGGTGTTACAGTCATATAAAATAGGCTTTTAAAACTATTTTCATCAGGCTAGGACTATCTGTGTCTATTTTTCAGCATTTTCAGCTGTTGAAGTGAAAGATGCTTCCTTCCCTTTTCAGCCATGTATCTTTTATGATCTTAAACTTTGAAAGAAATCTTGTGAATAGCTTAAAGCCTGGTATTTCTGCATCAAAAAGTCAACAAACCATTAGCTCTGCTGCTCAAGTTTTGTATCCTTCACTTGGTAAGGCATTATAATGGTGTTAGAGGGTACAAATATGCATGAAGAGAGGAAGAAAAAGTCCTGCTTTAGTCCAAAGGCAATCATGCCATTGTAAAGGGATTACAGGACAAGGGACAGAGTGCCCTTAAATGGAGCAGCAGAGTCCAGAGGAATTCCTTGTGCAGCTCTCTGCTGCATAGTGGAAAAGAAACTTGAATGAAGCAGAGGAATTGCACAAGAAATGAGATTTTATAAAAACAGCAAGGAAATTATGTAGGCTTTAAAGTTTGGCATGACTCCTCATGACAACTTGTGGGATGAAGCATCCAGACCACTTGGATTTGGAAGCATCTAGATGAATGTTAGTTTGTGTTCGGACACAGCAGAAAGAACTGTCTTGTGTGTACTGACTTACACGAAAAGCAAGACTTTGACTTCAATGAGTAAGTACTTTTTGATTCCCTCCTTTTTTCCCCTTAGGATGCAAAAGGATAGCTGATTGTTAGCAGAGATAATAAGCTACATAGTAGTACTAGAAAGAGTGCACTGAATAAATAAAGGCTGCTCTAGATGCTAAGAAAGCTGTATAAAAAATGTAAAGTTCTCGCTGAAATGTGATGTCTCTCTGGGTGAAGCAGGGCAGACTAACCAGATGCACTTATCAGGCACTGCTGCCAACAACTTGCTCGTTTTCTTTTTTCTAAGTGCTGAAAGATGCAATTTTTTATGGATAACAGTTCTAGTGACATGTCTCCTTTCCTTCTTCCCCAGCCCCTAGCCCCCAGTTCCATTTGTTTTTTAATTCCAGTTGTGTAACTATTGATCTACGAATCAAACCACAGCTTTTCCCTTTCATTAAATGGATAGGAAATAAATGGAAAGGCCCTGAAAAGACAATTATCTGACAAGACAAACCAATTGGCATTTACACCAGGGAAGTTAGGGTTGCACTGGTACCTCATTGTTCAGTTCTCTCCACAGGAAATATTTCCAGATTAGACTCCATGGACTCAGAATTGTGATTGATGTAAGGGGTGTAACCTCTAATGTTAATGTGTTCATGGCCTTTTTTTACCATGAGCAAGTGATGCCCCAACAACTTCTGGCTGTGTTTTCTACATTAGGACTGAAGTTAAGGGATAAAAATACTACAAAGAGATTTTTGTAGCACCTCAGAAAGTTAATGCCTTTTCCATTAAAATCCTGATGCACTCAGGCAGAAGAGTAGTGTTATTAACTTAGTTATGTCAGCATGGTATTACACCTTTTTTTAAAATGCATCAGGATGAACACCTCATAGATATGAGGCATATGTATACAATTTAGTCGAAGGTTTGTCTCTTCTGTACTATGCACCATATGAATTCACTGTCATGTGAAGTTCTGCTGCATTCATCTATTCCTGAGTAGAACTGCAAAACTAGTCTGTCCTTTTTGAAGTGCCACATTTTGCAACACCTAATGAGAAATTTTTTTAGTTAAGCAAATTTTCAGCTTTTTTTTGGCATGACAGTGATTTACATCTAAATAAAAAAAGCCTCAGAAATTGAATCTATTAAATATTGGGGCAGTTAAGTAACAGTATCCTGATGTTACTTAAATTTGTAAGCAAAACATAAATACACCACTTAACTAGGAAAAATAGAAAATGAGCTTTACTGAGTTTTTATAAAATTGACCATTTCAGAGACTAAAAGGGATAATAAATGACCTGAAATAAAAAGAGGTCTTCTCTTCTTCGATATAAGAATATTTACTTTCCTCTTTCATTTGTCCAGTTTCATAACTGAGGCCTGTGCTCATCTTCTGATTCTTCACCCTAAAGGTCACACTGAGTTTTCATAGATTAAATGTATACCATAATTGCCCAGAGCTGGTCAGCAATAATGGAGATATTGCAGGAAGGAATAAATATAATCCACTGAGATGATAGGATCTCCTAAAGTATGAATCCAGTTTCCTGAGCACTGTAGAAGTGATTGTACTGGAATGAGAGTATCTGCTGGAAGCTGCAGGTATTTTTGTCTGCACAATAGGACACCAGCCTTTTGAAGTCTATCAAGCTGACTTCAGTGGACACTGTCTTCAAATTTCTTTTTGGGTTTTTTGGGGTTTTTCTTTTTTTTTTTTTTTTTTTTTAATGGGAGGTAGTTTCAGTAGATGTATCTTCAATCATAAAAGAAAATATAGTATCACAGTGAGAGTAGACTGAAATCTCCAGGAACCTGAGCTTTCCCAGTAAGAGCTGTAGCCATCACTGGATTTTCAATTTCTATTGTGTGATTTTTTTTTATTTTTTTTTTTAATTTGTTGCTGTTGTTTTGATTTGGTTTGTAGGTAAAATTCTTCTGAATCAGCACTTAAAATATTGCAAAGTATTAAACTGAAGTTCAAGTCAATTTACAGGCATTTGCTCTTGCAGTGCAAGTGTGATTTCAGATATGGAACATGAGCTAATGATTGGTTCAGCATTTTTATGTTATTCTATAAAAAAAATGAAGCAGTTGTAACTATAAACATCTGTGTGATTTTCTTCCTTTTTCTGTTGCCTCATTTGATCCACTTTGCTCATACTAGGAAAGATGACTGTAGATTATGAATTATAACAGAGGAAACTGGGAGGTGGTGAAAAAGCTGAAAATATTCTTGGCCAACATTGAGAGTGTCCAAGTATCTTTCATCTTTAAAAAGACTGAGCCAAATTTACAGCTATTGAGGGCTGCAGATATTTTGTGAGATAAATTTTGCTGCTATCTGTTGGGCATAGCAAGTACAAATGTAGACTTAGACATAGATGGGTTATGAGCATGTTTTTATGTATAAAAACCCATGATGCTTGATCACATCCAAAAGACTGAATCTTTGGTCTATTCTCCTTTGTCTTTGCATGCCAGAGTTCTGTTGTTAAGCAGAACTCTAGGGT
The DNA here is from genome assembly GCA_013396955.1 of Regulus satrapa. Lineage (NCBI taxonomy): Eukaryota > Metazoa > Chordata > Aves > Passeriformes > Regulidae > Regulus > Regulus satrapa. The sequence continues at coordinate 37,008 of VWZN01016582.1, forward strand.
GTGGCTGTCATCTTTTCAGTCATGTCATGTGCAGTCTTTTCTCTCTGCTGTACATTTTCCTTTATGACATAGATGAAAGTCACAATACTTGGGGGGCGGGGGGAAAGAAGTGTATTTCAAATTGAAAAGGGATCACTAGCCTTCTTGCTAGCAGAAGCCTAGTATTGGCAGGCAAGACTAGGATACTATTGTCATTTATTTAAAAAGCTAGAGGCTGTGATTTCTTGCTTTGAAAGCACATACAAAACTGTATATTCCCCCCCCCTCCCCCCCCTTCACGTTCTTGCTCTTAGAAATGAAGAGTCTTACCCTGCAAAAATGAGATCCTGGGCCTAAAAGCAAGTAGGCAAATGTATGTATCTCATGTTAATAAACTGGACAGCACTCTATTTATGGAAATTTGTTACTTTGTGCTCAGCTTTGGCATCACTCTTTTTGAGTGCCAAAGATACTCTTGTTTGACCTCTGTCTCTGACCTTTCAGAGCCAGCACTTATGGACACATGTGGAGTAACAGCTGGTGGTGGTTGCAAAATCCAGGTGCAGGTGTCAGGAACACATTTTTCCAGCTGTGCCATCTAGATATTTTCCTTTTTTGTGTCTTAGCTGTCTTCTTACTTTGGTGGACAGGGGAGCAGCCCTTGGGAAGTTTGCCGGGCCAAACTGTTTGAGACAGTCCCTTGTCATCTTTGATGCATTTTGTGTTGAATCACTTAATTGAGAGTGATTTAACTCGATTTATGCTTCATTTGAAAGAAACAGAACAGTTGGTCTTGAAATTTGGGAAGGCCATTGGGTATGTTAAATGTTACACAAACACCTCCTGCTGTAGATTTTTTGGTCTGAAGATCATTTATAGGTCAGAAATAAAGTTACTATCTTCTGTCTCAAAGCACTTCAATAATTGGATTTTTTTTTTTTTAAATCTTTATGATTTGATAGTATCTCTGAAGCTTTTCCCAGAGCAGGGTGGCAGTGTTTCCATAGCACCAAGTGTTAGGTCAGAGTAATAAAGGTGTACTGGATTGTTAATGAAAAGTTAAGTAGTGTATAAAAAAAATTCTTCTAATATAATAAAAAGAAATATTCATCAGCTTTTTCATGTTGAAAATTCTTTTAAAAAAACCCAAGAACGAAGAACAAACAACAAAAGTATTGTGAATTTCCTGTAGTTTTAATTACTTTCTGCTTTTTCTCCTACTATGTTGGGGGGGGTGTGGTTGTAATGTACATTGATTGCTTCAAAACTAAACAGGCTTCTATGACATGGAATTGTAAAATGACAAAAAATGCAGTACTTTGTCAAGAAAATACTTAATTGGGAGGGTTGGACCAATTTGACAATTAAAAGCAATTGTGTACTTGTCTCAGAGGAGATCTCTTCTAGAGCACTGGAAAGCTGCCTGTGTTACATGAGTTAACACAAAGTTATGTGTTGGCGAGCTACACAGACTCAGGCCTTCTCGGAAACTTTCTGCTGCCCTATTAAAAAAAACCACAAACCAACAAAAGAAAAGAAAACAAAACAAACAAACAAACCCCAGAACAAAATCAGGCAGTGAGTAGAGCCTGGGTCCTGCTTGGGCCCTGCGCCGAGCCTCCATGCTGTGAAGGCAAAACCCGCGGTGGCAGAGCCGCAGCTGAGGGCGGCTGTGCTCGGTGAGCAGCATGGCTGTCCCAGCCTGCTCCCAGCCTGACCTGCAGGACACTTCCTTGGGGTGAGGAGCAGGTCACTTCATTCTGCACGCTCAACAAGCCATTCACTCCACAAGTGGTGCCGGGGCTGCGGGGGGCAATTAGCAGCAGCTGTGCTGGTGGGGTTGGGATGTGGACAGCTGGGAGCTGGATCCGGACAGCCCTCTCCTGCCACGTGGCACCGAAATGACAAAGGGGCACAGCAACTTCAAGCTTTCTGGATGTTTGTTTTCTCAATCACCTTTTAGTGGTTTGTTTGTTTATTTGTTTGCCTTTCCCCCCCTTTCTTTGTTTATTTCCATTCTGTTCTGTTCCTTCCCATGCAGTGCTGTTTGTGGTACTTAGGTCAGCACAGCCTTCAAGATCATCCTCTCTAGCTAGGGCTTGCTCATTATTCGGAGGCTAGGCTAAGGAAGAAAGTGGTAATCCTGCATGACCCACAGTAAAGCATGAGGAAATACTTTAGTTGGAAACTTCTGAACATATTCTTTGAAGTGTGAACTGAGCCAATAATTGGGTTCAAATCCTATTGGCAGTCTGAGAGCACAATTAAAATATCTGAAGTTATCTGCATGCTCAAAAGAGAGGGCAAAGGCTGTAAGCTGAGTTACTCTCCCATCCTTAAACAAAGTCTGTCTGGGTCATGTTTTAGGAAGCTACTGTGGACAGCCTTCTTTTACTGTCTCCCTTCTCTAAGTTGGAATTATTTTATCATTTCCTGTGCGAAGAACTGGAAAGCCTGATGTATAAAAAGGCGCCTAAGTCCTAATGACCTAGTATTTTCCTGAAACCTTTGCATTTCAGATTTCAAAAGATTTTTTAAAAATCTTTGACACACTCTGAAGGTGTTCCTTTTTCCAAAGGATCCTTGACTGAAGAAAAAAAGAACACTTATCTCAAACCTGTTTTCTCAAATAATGAGTAAAGGGAACTGGATCATCAGACTTATTTTAGTCTCTAGAGCAATGTAGCTTAAGTGAAACCTTGAAGTGCTTCCTTTTGGAACATGGCAACCACACATTGAAAAAGAATAATAAGTAAAAAGCACATATTACCTCATCTGTAGGAAACCCTGTAAAGTGTAGCAACTCCTTTATGTTGCTCTGAAGCCAAAGAACACATTTCAGACTTCATCTTCTGTATGAATAAGATATACAAATAGTTTATTGATGTTCAGTAAAGTACTGTTTCTCTGACTGGATTCGACTCAGCCGTACTGAAATATAATGCTGTGAGGCCGCCCTGTGTGTTAGTTTTCGCTGCTTCAATTTTGTACAGTATATCTTTATCTGGAAAAAAAATATGTAATTGAACACCTTTTACATATACGTTCACTAACTTGTAATGCACAGAGCAGCTCTTGCATAAGTAGGAATGACAGCAAAAAAAGATGATCTTTTAATGTCTGCTTCAGCCTTCCACAGTACATGTGCTTGGGACTTGAAGGGAAGACCCTGTGGAGGATAATATCTGTAATATCATACAGAAAGCACTTTCTGTGTATGTGCTTGTGTATTTTTCTATCTGTAGACAGAGGAATTAAGAAATTAAGATTTACATCCATAATCCTAACCAAAGAAGACTTACATGTCCAGATGCTTCAGATGTTCACACATCACCTCGCTTCCCTCTTATTTGAAGTTATTGTCCCAAGTTCTGTATGGTTTTAAGATTGGACCTTGAAAGATGTTAGCAAGTTTTTCAACATGCCTAGTCACTCACCAAAAAAAACCAAAACCAAAACAAAAAAAACAAACCCACAAACAAAAAATAAAAAACCCCCCAAAAAAAAAAAAGAAAAAAAAAATCTTTTGTCCAGAAGCTTGAAAGCAATAAAAGATATATCTTTCTTCTGTTCCTCATTATCACATTGCTAGTGGAGATGAAGTTCATTTCCATTTAGAAATACTGCCTATGTCAATTCACATACTCATATTGTCTGCTTTAGCTAGGGAGGGTTGAATAAATGCCTTCCTTTTTTATTATGTGGGACACTATCACACTTTGCAGTTGAAATGAACATGGAAATGATGTTGCATGTTTTTTTGAAAAAAATGTATGGAATGGCAGCGCCATCTAATCAATGTTCACATTACTGTTTTAAGTAAGTTAAGAAAGTTAAATCTGTTGTCAGTCATATATTTGGTAAAGGGGCATTTCACAGGGAAAAGTTAGATATCTATAAATTAAAGAATGCTGAAAACCACTGCATGAGGATAGTGCACTTACATTTTCATTGTCTTCTGCATCTAAGATGGAGACTAACAAAGGAAGGACAGGAAAAAATGCTTGCATCAAGACAACTTTTAAAAGTGTGGCTTTTGAGTAGTTATATTGTAAAATATTTGTTTTTCTGCTTTATTTGGTTAATGGTTGAAGTAATTTAATTTTCTTTTCTCTAATTAAGGAGTATACTATAAGAAAACTAAGTTATTTGCTTATTGTTATTGTTGGTTTAATATAGTCTCAAACTGTCCACAGAAGTTTTTGCTAGTTTCATCCAGTCTTTAGCATTCTTCTTGGTACAGTGTGGTGTTTAATGCCAGATATCATAGAGAATGTTTTGTCCTGTAGAAAGCTGCTTGGGAGAATCTGATTGAAAATACAAATTACATGCAGTTGACCAAGCAGGGGTTATTAAAAGTTTTGCTTATCTAATGTGGTTAGATAAAAGATGTGAAAGTTAATACCTCTCTATTCAGTGATGCTACCTATCTCTCTTGGTACTTATAGAAAATAAATTCACCTGAAAAACTGAACATGTAACAACATATTAAAATTTCATGCAATAAGATTCATGAAAACTGAAACAAATTAGTAAACCTGAGGAGTTGCAACATTGATTTTAAGCATAGTCTGGTTTAGGAATGATGTACACAAGCCTATTAGATAATTACCTTTGAGGTCTTCTAAGGAGTTGAGGAAGTGGCATATCAGCAGCAACAGGACAATTTTGGATTCAAAGTAAATTCTTTTTTACATCTGATGACACCTAAAAGTGTGGTGATGTAGGTGTTGTAATTCCATTCTTTAGACACATTAACAGATCCGAAGTTGAGCTGTAATGTGAGTGGAAATGTGAAAGGTGGAATCAAATTGGCAGGGTCCTTCTGCAGGCAGCAGTGTCAATATCATTAGCTGACAATAAAGGATTGGGCATTTGTATAAGTTCACACGCAGGAAAATCAGACTGTTAAAACCCACTTCTGAAACTCACATATTTTCATCTTAGGACTTGCTGTGTCTCATCCTAATAGGAGATTGTATATGCTGGGAAGGACACAAGGCAGACAGAACAAGCGGAGGTGTGCTTGTTAGTACATCTTGTTAGTACATCTGTCTGCAGCAAATACCCATTGTGAGAAGGGCTAGGCCAGTGTACATGGATAAAGTGAGCAATAATAATAATATTAATAAAGAAGTTTCTTTGTACGTGGGGTGGTCCCTTCAGCTCATGCATTAGTGCTTGTGCTTCAGAAGACTAGTAATTTATTGATGCAGATGGCTATGTAAAGTGCATGCAATTTGTGAGGGGGCTTGACCCTTGACTGATGGGCCATATGTTGCAAAGCCCCAGAGGCATCATTTGACTGAGTTCTTTTCCTTTCTCTGTCTCTGCACCTAGAGTCCTTGTTCAATCACCACATATTGAACTATAGACTTCCTAACTCCCCCAATAAATCTCCAACTAATGGCTCAAGAAGGCCATAACTTAACCCTTTGCATACAAAAGAGCACCTAATTTTGCATTGTATTTTTCACACTCATTGAAATAAATAATACATGACTTAGCCTAATTATGAAGGACCAGGATGCCACAAAATAGGACCACCTGCAGGCTTGTCACTGTGTGCATACACCAAATTCACTTGGAGCATTCTCTAAGTTTAATGTGTGTGTGAGATGTTGTTGAGAGCTGTGCTCTAAATGTACATGTGGGTTGTAAAAATTACTGCTATATTTCTCAAATACCACAAGCGAAACACAGTAAAACACCTCATGTACCTGATGTCTTACCTTGTCTGCTACTCTTCTTGTATTCTAACAGGGCTAACAGCAAGTTCTCCATGACCTAGGCATATCTTCAGTTGCACAGAGGTTTGGCAGACAGTTATCCCCACTGACGGTCTCTCCATAATCTTGTAAAATGGATCAACAGTTTTCTCTTATAGAAACCCCTGTGTGTGTTCATTAATGTATTCACGTGCAGTAAAATTACAGCTGCAATTCATTTCATGCACTCTCCTTAAAGTGTACGGAGCTGCAAGTTGCTCCTCAGCTGGGATGGCATGAGATTCTGCACTGGTGGCTGCAGTAGGAGCTGTAGGCTCCTGTGAAGCAAGGTAGCCCTGTAAGACAGTCACTTATGGCCTTTAAACTGTTTTTATATAAGATGCTGGACAAGCTACACAAAGCAAGAAACAGTAGTGAAGTCTGTGTAAGACAAGTATTGATACAGCTCTTTTAAATATTAACTCCAAACACCTGGTAATGTAGTTACAGGGATTCAGCTTTAAAAGGCTGATGTGAAATTGGAAAGACTGAATTTTTTCATTAGATTAAAAAAAAAAAAAAAAATCTGAGGAAGAAAACCATTCCAGGTAAATAATGACAATTCATCTTTCTCCACAAAGTAGCGTGAGGTGGTGGTTTAGCTGGACAAACACTTTAGCATTGGCTACAAGATTGTGACTTTTTTGGAGAGAGCTGAGAAATTTTGCACTGTTTTTAGGAAGTTCTATTACTGTAGTGTAGCCTTGTAAAGTAGTTTAGTGCAAGAAACTTCTAATGATTCTCCCAAGTTTATTCTGGCAAAACTTGCTGGTAATGGGATTTTGTATGAATAAGAAGTCTCACAGTACTCAGTTACTATATACTTTTATACTTAGAAAATGTATAAAAACTGTAGTTCATTTAGGTAGCAATTGTTCTGTAGTTTAAAGTCTGTGTATAGGTGACATCTGTAGGTGTATAGATTATTTTGTTTTGTGCATATTATCTGGAGGGAGAGAATTGGAAAAATACCAGAGCAATTTGGAGTTCTTCAGTGAATCTGAGCTAGTTATTATGGTATGAAGAAAAGGGAGCTCATGGCAAGCTGATGCAAATGAACAAATTCATAACTTCCTCTCTTAGAACTGCTTCCTTAGCAGTTTGTGATGTGCTGTAGTCAGAGAGCGAGGTTATTTCAGCACAAATCATGCGCATTAATCATGCACATTGTTGTTTTCAGTCACGTGTATTAAGGCCCATAGGCTTGCCAGTTTTATTCATATGGATCCTATTTCTGTGCTGTAGCTGCTGCACCATCATTTTATTACAAGTCTTCAGGCTTGAAGTATTCCATGTAACCAGAAGCCAGTGATAAGCATTCCCTCCTGAGGTCATTATTTCACAATTAAAGTGATGATATTGAAAACACTGATGGCAGTGGGATTTACAAGGGCAGAGGTCTTTACCATTGCCTGGAATACCAGGAACAATTGAAAACCTCATTTAAAAAATTTCCTGCATGCATTTCTCTCCATGTAAGGGCTGTATATGGGTTTCAGTATATGTTCTGAATGACTTGGGCCAGCCTATAGTTTAATGGGCATTTTATTGAGCTTTGATCAGAATTTCATCTATATTTCAACTCCATTATCCCAAGTGTGATTCTGCATTGCACCCAGTTCTGCATAGTGACCTCTTAGTTTTGGATTGAGTGGGCTTTGTTTCCTGAGTGTTCCCACTCAAATCGGAGAGACCCCAATTGAAAGAGAAAAGCAGAACCATATAAAGAAATTATTTAATGCTTTACAGCTAAAACAAACTGACAAAACTGTAGGGAAGTGTTCTGGTATCACGCAGATTGATCGTCTATCATATTACGGTAGTATTTCTGAAAAATGGGAGTGTCAACAAAAGTCTGGAACTGGCTGATGTGAAATATTAGGAGGTAGAGAAAGACATTTGTTCCCACTGATCATAAAAGAAGCTGTAGAAAGCTGCCTGGAAGAAATTGTGTTAGTGAGCAGGCACACTGCTGAAAGCCATTACCCTCGTGAGTTCCAGGTGTCAGTTTGGATATTATCACTGCCGTGCTGCGCACGGTGAAATGTGCTGTCCTTGATGAGTTTGGGGTTTTGAGAGGCAGTAACAGATTATCTTTTCTGTCAGCCACAGTTCTAGCAACTGCTCAGTTTTCTGAGCTTTGGGCTGGGCATTAGAAATACTGGTTGAAAATAATTTTTTACTTATTTATTGATTTAAATTTTTTTAGAGGCTTTATATAGACTGTATATGTTTATTGTATACTCTTTCCAGGTGAATATAAATTAAGGGAACAGAAAAGATGAAACAAATTGCGATTCAAGGTGGTGCACTTTTCAGTAGCTACTGCCCAGCTTTTTCAGCTTGGATATTGTATGCAGCATTTGAATTGTGCACACCAGTCATCTGGACCACAGCCTGGCATTTTGCCACTTGTACTGATCTGAGGAGGACAAAAAACAAACAAACAAAACCCAAACAAACAACAACAAAAAAACTAATTTGCACCAAAGTGGAAACTGGAAATTTTGAATTCTCTTCCTACTAATGTCCCAGTGTACTGTAGAATCCTGAGCAATTGGTTGTTCTTGGGAATGCTTCAGTTTTTAACGTGAGTTTTATCAAGTTTTTTTTTACCTAGATGGTTGAAATTTGATGTCTACTTCTCATCTCCTAAGCAGACATACCGATGAACAAAAAATTCCCCCAAATTCTGTCGTAGCAAAGTGTAGATCTAGAAATTAGGCTTATTGCTAGGAATATCTTGAAATACAGTCTGATAGAAGTAAAAGTTTGTTGTTGCCTGATATAATAAAGCTTCACTTAGGAGTTTTATGTTTTGCTGGGGTTTATTTGTCTTTGGAGAAGGTAAAGTAGAACAGGTCAAACTGCTCTATCCTGCAGCTTGAACCACCTTTACAACCAGATCAGCTGAATAAATGGGAAAAAAAAAAAAATCAGATAAGGGAATTTTCAGTTATGTGTTTTTAGATTTAGAGTTATTTCATTGACGTCATCATCAAGTGTCTAAATCATACTGTCTAAAAGCTGATGTAGCTATCATCAAATTTTATGAGTTTTAGGGGAAAGGGACTATGTGAACAGATTTTTGATCTGTAGAAGACAGATCATGAAATCAAAAGCTGCACCAGAACCTTTTGTTTTAAGGGACTTTTTTGGTCAGAGTAGACATCTACTATACAAAACTGTTTTCTTTTAGTAGAAGGGTAAACCAAGAGTAGTAAAAAGATATCAGTCTTTCAGAACTATGATTTATTTTTGTTGTTCTTCATTTCCCATTATAGTTTATTCATGGTAAGCTTTTATCTTGAAGCCACAGTAATTGAATTGATGTTGAAGAAAAAGTTGACATACATAAATAACAAAAAAAGGACAGCTTAGATCTCTATATATTTCAGATGCATTTTCATTGTGGCCGAAGGCTCTAAAGACACTAATAGTAAATTTCAGCTACTTCCTTCAAGATTAATTTATTATACCATAATCTTTGTTTATGATACAGGCAGAATAGCTAAGTAATACCAAATAAATCAAAGTATTTTACCACTATAATATGAAGCACTTTATCGTATTGTATTTTCTCTCGCTCCATGAAATTTAGTACACAATTTAGTACACTTGAGATACACATAGTGAAAAAAAGACTTCTGTGTTGGTAAAGTAAACTAGGAAAAAACAAGTATTTATTTCCTTTACTTAGAGATGGTGATGGTTGTTTGGATTGTGAGGATTTATTCTAACTGCAGTAATAATACCCCATGGTTTCTTCCTGAAAATACATCTTCACATTTATGGCCAAATTACTAGGGCCATCACCTGTGCTGTATTTGCTGACTCATGAGCTATTAAGTGCACTTAATGGGGTGACACTAATATGGCCACTGCTAGGGCAGTGTTGATTGTGTTAATACTTTTGTATTTAAGCTTTATTTTAATTCAGTGCACACAGCTTGATCCTACTTACCATTTATTTCAAGAAGAATATGACTGAGACCTGTCATCATCTTTTCTCTGATTTCAGAGATCCCTTTTTGCTGATTAGAGCAGAGATTTTAGTCTTCAATTTTATTTGCAACAGCCAGAGCCACCTCAGTGGAATAGACAAAGCTCAAGGGGACTGAGCAGGTTCTGCAAAGTTGTTGTTTGTTGCTGCATATATTTTAACTTGAGCTGCAACTTGCTTTTTGGTTAAAATACTGATAGAACATAAACCACCTTCTGCTGTCCTCATTAATGCTGTGATGTTTGTGACAGCATAAATATGGAGAAGTTTGTTTTCCTTCATGATTAAGTCACTTCTCAATATATTTTTCTTGGGTGAAATATAAAAGAAGAGTCCTATGTGTATTTGTTTGTGTGCCGGTTTCAAAACAGAACCTTATCCCTAGACAGAAATTAATGTGTCAGGCATTACCCAGAAGAGTATTTATAAGAAGCAGCTGAAGAACTATGGAAACATCAGAGTTGCATAAAGCAAACAAAGGAACACTATGATTAAATAACTGCTTGATTTAGGCTGTTCTTAGACAGTATATTTCCCCCAGAAATCCACCCATTATGTTCCAGTTTTTTTATTGGTCTGAATTTAGTGTTCCCATGAAAATTGGATGGTTTAATAAATAGTAGAAACCATTACAATAGGAAATCAGAAGCAAATTCATTATCTATATGTCAAAAGCTGTTTCATGGATGTGCATGGTTTCTATATCAAGTAGTAAAAGCTCAAGAACATAGGATAATGTTAGAACAAAAATGTGGGTTTCCCCATTACTTTCCCAGTACAGGTTTTTCATTGATTCTTCATAGAATGAATATATTCATGAAATCTTCCCAGGTTTGGAGAAGATTTGCCTGTTTTGCCTTTAGAATGCTTTTATTAGCTAATGTAATGCATTGCTAGAGTATTATTTTCTGTGACCTTTCCAAGTATGTAGTTCTGGACATTAGTTGTTTGTTTTCCAATTTATTTTTTTTTCTCATTTAATGAACTCATACATTCCCCTGCAGATAGCTTAAGGGAGCATTTAATTTGAGCTTAAAAAAAAAAATAACTACAGTACTGATATAGGAGAAGGAGTAGGTGACTATGATTTCATTCTGAGTGAAAATGTTGCATTTCTGCAAACTGTTTTGTATTATCAAGTCAGGCTATCATATGAATACTTCTAAATAAATTCTGAGGATTGGGGGGAAGAAAGGAAGAACAACTGTTGATAAGAGGCGGGGGTTTGCCTCCCCCAGAATATTATGAATTTTTCTGCAGAGGAATGAAGTGTTACAATATCAGAGAACAAGAGGCACTGTCTTTGATAATTTGTAAAATGATGAAAGTAGGAAAACAACCTAGTGATTTCTGCTGGATTGGGATCCAGATGATCTGTGCTTTGAGAAAAGACATGAAGGTTTCGGTGGTGATTCTGCAATTATTTTTATTGTGCTGTCTTTTCAAGACCTCAAAAGAATGACCTATAAAATGATTTGAAAGTCATAGCTAGAGGCGATGTACAGCCTCGCAATAAAATGAAACAGAACATTCCCTTGCCGGTGTTGTTTGCCTTATGACTTGGCTGATAGAAGATAGGGCCATTCTGGATCTTTTGCTTTAGGTGACCTTGAGGACTAAGGTATGAAAGGTTTTGCCCTAAGGTGCTGAAATGATACCGAGTCTGTGTGTGTTCTCTGTCTTGGAATGAAAAAAGGAGTGCATGCCCAGTTTTGTTATAAATTCCCTTTCCCATATAGATAAACTGAGGCACAGACAAATTCACCTGCCAGTTTTTCAGGTGAGGGGAAATAAGCCTCATGTAAGAATTAAGAGTATAGAATCTCTACCCTCTGCTTCTCTGTCTAAGCAGTTGATAGGCCATGTTTACTGAAAGATTAAAAATTTTTAAATCCCTGCATTAAGAATGGCTGTGCAGTTTACTTATAGTTATGTGATTCAGATAAGCTGTTTCATTGTTGACTATTTGCTGTCTGCCCTTAAAATAATCCTTTTCAATTTACCAAACAAAAAAAAAGTTTCAAGATACTCAGTCATCAGTTTCCATGTCTGTTTGCTTACCTAAGCACATATCCATAACCATTGTGTTTTGATATTAAGTTGGAAATCTCAGAAGAATAAACTTCTCTGTGGGTATTTCTGATTTAATTTCCATTCAAAATGAGCTGGCTGTTGTGTTTCATAGAATCGATCTTTTCTCCATGTCTGGATTTTATGTGGAAATCATGAAGTTAAAACAGAATTTTGTAATTACCATACAAGTGTAGCCCTAAAAGTAAAGCTTTCATATCAACTGAGGATATTTGTTTCTAAATGGGCTCTGGAAAGGAAATTCTGTTTTATTTTTGATGCTAAAAAAAAAAAAAAAAAGTTGTTTGCATTTAGGATAATCCAGAGGCAATGGTAATTTTTGCATTCATATAATGAAGTACAAAGGTTTTTGCTCACCACAGAATTACTAGTGAAAGCAAAAAAAAAAATTGGTCTTCCTCAACAAAATCCCAAAAGTTACCGTGCAAAGTGTTTTTGGCAAAAAGCAATCCCTTCCAAATTGCACCTCAAAATTTAGCAGCGTGCCTCATGTTTTGTTTGTGGTTCCTTCCTGAGGTGTTCCCTCAATGCTATACACAAGTTTGTCCGTGCTATTAATGTTGTAAGCACCTGACTGCCACTAAATATTTAAAACTTTATACTTCACAATTAACCAAAAGTGTGAATTATATTAAGGGTTCATCCCTGAAGTCCATTGTTCTTGTAACTTGGCCATCTAATTAATCTCTAGTGAGCAAAGGAACCAATGGGACCGTGTCTGAAACTGTACTGAACTGTAAATGAGATACACTTTAGCAGCTCCGAAAGCTAAAACAGTTTGAAGGAGGAAAAAGCAGCCACTTTGGATGGTGGTTCAGCTGAGAAAGCAGAATCAGAAAATGACAATTGATTCACTAACTATCACAGCATCAGTCCATTCAGGAGGCTTGTGGAGATCCCACTGCAGGTCTGGATCAAAGGAGCTAAATTAAAGCAGGCTTCCTGGAAAGGACTGAAAAAGAAGAGTCGCATTAGGGAAAGCAGGAGGGCATCTGTGTCTAAGAGGAGCATTGATTTTGAATTTTTCATCAGTCACGTGAATTTAAAATCAAATAACACACCTATTGTGGCTTTATAATTCTGCATATTCCTTTATGACTCCCTTTCCAAATTGCAATACTCTCTTTCTGAATGTGCTCTTTAGTAACAGGTTCCTCATGCTATGCACCCAGTTTATAATTTCTTTCCTGAAAATTGCAAGTAATTCCTTATTGTAAATAAAGCAATGCACAGTGGTTGCTCTTTAGTAACAAAACCACCCAATTACATCAAATATATAATCTTCTGTCCTAACAAAAGAAAAATATCGTGGTATCATGAATATCAATTATGTCATAACACATGGTAAATGGCAAATTTTTAATGTGAGTCACATTATGCCTTAATCTGAGCCAATTTTACAGTGCATATAACTGTAAAATATTTTACCTCTTCCCAAATAGTCTCTTCTGTTTCATGACTACCAGTGTGATAATAGCTCTTGCAGTGAAGATGGGAAAGTGCAATTTTGTATTGAAGAAATGTGTGTCTTAGAATTCTTTGAGAAGCTACATATTATTTTTTCCCCTTAAGTTATTTTATTTTTTGCCAGTAATATATTTTATTTAGAGACAGTAATTTCAGACCATCTGTGTGGATTTTCCCAGACTTCAGCAAATGCATATTAGAAAGTCTTTATAATGAAGAGATAAAAATGTTTTATGCTAAGCTAGGCAAAACTGTGTAAACTGTTGAGGTTGAGATATACAGTCATTCCATGAAAAACATACATTTGTTAAGGCTAGATAATTCTCTTGCTCACCTTTTTCATTTAACTGGTTTAATTTTGTGTTTGAAAATATATTGTCAAGTCCACAGAATAAGAACTCATTTTTAACTTCCTTGAAACATACTAAGGGATAAGTGACAAGTTACTTGCCGGGTAATGTGCATGGTTTCAGTGGAAAGCCAACCAGTGAAGCTTTCATTTTTGTGAACAGCCACCAACAGTCAAAAACGACTAACACTCCACTAATTCAATTTTCAGACACAAAGACATAGGTAAGAGTTTGAAAAAAAAAAAGTTTTATTGCTGTCAAGTGATTTGGAGCTTGACAAATCTAGAAGATTGGAAAGCTCCTGATAGAAAGCCATGGTAATAAGAGGGATCCTAGGTATGCTGAGACTGTGTTGTATGGCCTCTGGAAGGGTGGAATTTTATTGAGAAAGACCTTGTGCCAGTCTGGTCCTGGAAATAAAGGGAAATATTTGATAAAGAAAATTGATCAGAGTTCAATAGCTACTTTTTTGTTGCTCCTGAAAATATTAGTATGTTTGTGATGGAGCATGCTCTTTTTTGGTCTTCTAGGAAGAAGCACACATTTTTTGGGGTTTCTTGGGATTTTTTAGGGGGATAGTCTTTAGTTACTGAAGAGATGTGTAAAAATCAGCCAAGGAGGAAAGAAGTGTCACATCTTTCTGTAACAAATAGAAACTTTTGTAGTGATTTATGGTTGAGACTCTTGCTTTCATCCCTTTAAGAAGTTGATCCTTGTTAGTAGGAGGTAGATAAAATAATGAAATAAAGTTTCTGTGTTCAGTTTGAAAGGGACTGTCACTGCCATAGGAAATCTATAGCTTGATGCATCTTGTCAAGTATTTTGTNTTTTACTTCCAAATTCTTGCTTAAACAAAACAAAGTTCTGTGCAGGTCTAGTAAATTTTATCCTTATGTCTTATTATTTGGAGAATATACGTATAAAGCCCAAATATCAAAATACATGTTTTACTTGTCTGTGGATAAACTTCTAAAGGAGGGCATTTCCATCTTGATTTTGAAGAAATTGAAGTTTACTGCCTCTTCCTGTTTTGAGTTTTAACATTTAGAGAAAATATTGGTCTAAAATGTTATAAAACATGTTTGAATTTAATTCATTTAAAAAAGAAAAAAAAAACCAAAACAAAACCAAAAACTATCAATGCTGGTCAAAATGTTGCAAAAATTAATAGGATTCTTTTGCAGGTGGTGAGGCCCTGGAACAGGTTTCCCAGAGCAGCTGTGGATGCCCCATCCATGGCAAAATTTAAGGCCAGATTGGATGGAGATCTGAGCAATCTGGTCTAGTGGGAAGTGTTCTGGCCTATGGCTAGGGGCTAGAATAATGATTTTTAAGGTTGTTCCCAACCCAAATCATTCTATGATTTCGTGCTTATTTGTTTGACAGAGCCAGTCTTGTACCTACTTGTTTCTCGTAGTGCATCATAGGATATGCAATTTATGCTATTTCTTAGTAAAGAAGAATGTGGAGAGGTCAATAAACTAAAACATAAAATAAACCTCTGCAACTGAAAAAAAAAAAAAAGAATATGAAAGAAAAAAAACAAAGAAACAAACCCTTGCTCATAACAGGCTAATAAGAATGAAGTTAAATCCTTTGGGAGTACTTTGAGAACTACCAAAAGGCTTCAGAGAAACACTGATTTTGATTTGGACTCCAATTTAAATACCCAAAATTGGTGTTAGCTGAGTTATGTGATGGGTTAACAGAAGCAGTTTTGGTGTGCAGATGTGTTATGACATAATTTCTTGCAGTAGTAGCAATCAGCACTGCACTCCTTAGAGGCTGCACTGCTCCTGATTTGAAAACTTGCTCTATCATTTTGAGCCTGTCTGAAATCACAGGGGTCAGGATTTTTCATGAGAGTAGCCTCAAGGGCAGCTGAAGAAAAAAAGACAATGAAAAGGAAAAATTCTCTTTCAGTAGAATAGGACTTCCTTGAACTGTAAAACAAACCAAAGGATGAAATAGAAAGTTTAATATACCATAATATTGGTTTCAGAAAGGAGACAATGCTAAATCAGGAAGCACATCCAGCTAATTGATATTTGTTCATATTGGTATTTTGTTCATATTTGTGGTTATGAAACACATAGTATCTTCTTTTGTCACAAGAAAAATTTTTTTTCCTCTTTTAAAAGGTAATATATAATCCCCTGCCAGAGGA
>VWZN01016582.1:52907-64036 GCA_013396955.1 Regulus satrapa
AAGGGAGTACAAAAATTCCTTGCCTGTGAAAAAAAAAAAATTGAGAGCCACCTGAAATTACTATATTTGTACAGTGTTTCTTTTCTGGACTTGTTTTATTTCTTTTTCCCCCCTCACTTGACCTGTGGCAAGCTATCACACTGGTGGTGTGTTCTTGTTTTGTTGGCTTTACACTTGGTCTTGTTTTCTTTGCTTTACCTTCAATTTTTTTCTTCATTTTGATCTGATCTCCATTAAAAAACATGGAGTTCAAACAGAACATGCATGATGAAGTGCAAGTTTATAAACCAGGTAATTAATATGCACAATTACTATGTTTAACAAGATCCAACATATAATACATCATATTCTCATAATGACATATAATATGTGTGTAGCAAAGGGGGGGTGTAGTGTAGCATGTGGCTCTGTTCTCTGGTTGAACCATAACATGTGTGCACACATTTCCTGTAAATCAAGATGCATTATGATTAAATTACTTAACTTATTCTTAATCCAATAATTCAAACACAGACAAAATTGGTATTTCATTCTTGACTAAATTGTAAATCAGATTCCACAAGGATGAGAGATTGCTATGGTTATGCAATAAATTAATACCGGGATTCAGTTTTGTAAATTAAATTTTCTTTAGGTGAAACCACAGTTTTTCAAGCTGAAAAATTTCACTATCTTTGGCACTTTTTCACTTTTTGGTTGTAGGCTTTGAGTCTCCTAAAAGGTGACTGTTGTATTGCAGGAAGGGACTGCAGAATGTAAAGAGTATATGTTCAACTCAGCTGCCTAAAACTTCCTTGAGTGCCTATAAATGTAACTAAATTTCACACGTGGTTGAGTATCAGTGAGGAAGTATTGCCTTGTAAACCCTGATCCACATTTGGGAATACCTTTGCTGATTTCAGTGGCCCATATTTGTCAGTTCTCTTTTTCCAGTTTGGTTCAAGAATGGGTTTAGACACTGCACTTTTGTTCACAGGAGTTCTCTTCTGTATCCAGTCATAGTTGAAAAAACACTAGAGATTAAGGAAACTACTAGAAAGAAACAAACAAAAAACCCCAAAAAACTAAAGCGGTGAAAGAAATTTTTAAAATTTAAAATGTACTGGCACTGTGAGGCAACCTAGAACAGCAGGTTTGTTCTTTATAATTTAGACACTTAAAGTCCATCTGTCTAGAGTTTGGATTGCACTACTGTCACACCAAAGGGTGTTTTCCCATTTACTGCTTTGCTCCAGGCTACCCAGGGATTTCCAGCTATTTTTGAAGAGGAATTAGTGTGGAATTGACAGTTGGAAGAATGCAGGGATGCTTTTCTTTGAAACTTTCCCCTCCCCACCACCAAATCAAAGACAATAGTTTCACTGTGGACTACTCATTGAATTGTCCTTAATCTGCACAGAGCACAAATGCGGGCAGTCAGAAGCTTCTAAAACCTTTCTAAAACCTTGGCCTCTCCTATTAGTTGTAAAATTTACTTTTGATTGTGATAAGATGCTCCAGCATATATTAAGAAAAAAAAAAAAAGGCAAACCTACTGGTCAGTTAATGCCAGGATGAATGTGTAGAATTACTCACTCAATATATATGCAAAGGTTTCACAGTTTTTGGGACGTTATCTTCTAGGAGCATCACTGTGACAAAGCTCTGAACTTGGTGTAGAAGAAATATGTGTCATTTGAGCTGCTGGAGAATCCTTATTGTGTAAACCCTGCAAAAAAGAGTTAGGCAGGTCTTATTCCAGCTGAGAGAGGAGTCAACCACATATCCAATGGCTTATAAGAGAACTGTGTGAAACATAAGAATTCTTTCAAGGAACTTCATAGTTCAAGTTTTGTAGTCCATCTGTTACATGGTAAGGGTAATTTTTTTTTTTTTTTTAATTGTTGGGGTAAAGAGCATCTGGAGTAAAGAGCATCTACTTTTTTTTTTTAATTGTCATCCTGACCGTTTTAAGACTTAGTTGGATTGCATTCAGCAATTTTGTATTAAAACACTTAATGCTTGTGTTTATTGAAAGAAATATGAAAATATCTGTGAATACTGTTTGGATGTAAAATTCAAGATGATAACCCTTTTTAACCATTCAAAAGGGCATGAAAGAGCAAGAAAGATTTAAGAACTTCATTAATTGCTGTAGCATGACGTTACAAGCCACCTGCACTTCAAAGCATTTACAGTGAAGCAGATGGATTGATGAATATGCCATCAAAGATTTTGAGAATGTTTGTTTTAAAAATAAACTGCTTTCTAAGTCATTGACAGTCAAAGCACACAATTTACAAAAAATGCCACTGCTCTTTTTTTCTTGTATCCCACATACTTTTGGAAGCATATCTTTGTCTTTGGGAGTGGGGTTCAGAGATGATGTGTTTCGTATGGAATAGATTTGAAACAATCTTTGTGTCATAAGATTTATATCTCTTGTGTGTAATGCATCTCTGATAAGTGAGGGCAAGTCAATGGTTCTTGAATTTGGCTGTGTGGGTCCAGGGTTCATAGAGGTGCAGAATTATTCCTCTTGAGTAAACTGGCTAGACTGAGGCAATGGGATACAGCATGAACACAGATAACGAAATGATGTACACTGACAGTTTTACAAACTTCATTGGTATTCTCTTTTCAACAGAAAGGATGCTGATCTCTGCCTCAATATATGTCTTTATGTTTAGTAAAGTCTTGCTCATCAAAAGGCCCAGGAAACAGGAGTCTTGAACCAAAGTAAATGTACTGCAGAGTTGCGGTTGACATCCTCAGTCTAATCATTCCAATAACAAAAGTGTTACTATATGTATGTGGTGGGGAGATATTATTGCTCAGAGCTAAATATCAGATATCAGGAACAATGCGAAGGAAAAACAGGAAAATGTTCACCCTCTTTTGAGTGCTGACATTGCTATATGTTCTGTTTCTTCTAGAATAGATCCACTCATCAGAATTTTTTTCCATGGCTAAACATGGGTTGTATCAGAAACTTAAGTTACTTTTGGAGCCACTCGTAGTGTAAATATCACTTTCATCATCTCCTTTTCTTAAAATCATTATAAACAGCAAAACTCTGCTCATTTTAAAATCTATTTTGATATCAACTTATACTGCTTGCTAGATGAGATTTTTTGAGACAAAAATGGAGATGCACATTCTCAATTAAAAAAAAAAAAAAAGAAAAAAGAAAAAAATATAATTCTGCAGCTTGATTAGATGTTGATTGCTTCACGAAGTTACCTTGCCTTGCAGAGGGAGAATGATTGAATATGTCAACTTTGGTTAAAAGAAAGCAGAAGTAAGTTTATTTCTTCAAGTATCTGAATGTGGAAAATAGTAAAAATTATCTAAATCTATTAGGAAGAATAAAATGTTAAAAAGGAAATTAGGGAAAACCTAATAAAACTTTTAATGTGTAGTATAATTTCCTTTGCAGATTCTTGGAACATTTGAAAATGGATATCAAGGGAAGAAAAAATAGAAGAGAAAGAGCATAAAAGGCCCAGCACTTAAATTTAAATCTTTATTAATATTTAGTGTGAGATGCTTTAGGAACATCAATCAGTCTTTTCTTTTTTTTTCTATCTCTCTCTCTTTTTTTTTTTTTTTTNNNTTTTTTTTTTTTTTTTTTTTTTTTTTTTTTTTGCAATCAGGTAGTGTTATTCTCATCTTGATCTCCACTTGGGGAAAGAACATTCAGATGTAAAAGGATTGATGTGTCTGCGGATAACAGGGCAATTTAGTCTACAGGCTCAGTCACTTGCTTTAGGAAGAAAGAGAAAAATGAAAGATAAAGATTCAAAGATGAGGAAAATGGAAATACAGCCATGTTGTGTCAGATTTGAGTTCTCCAAAGTTTTAAATTATGATTTCACTGTGTCCTTCCAAGTGGTTTCATTTGACCTTCGTAAATGGTGCACTAAGCATAATAGACTAAATATTTACTGAAGTCTTCAGTGATGAGTATTTGAACAATGCTGCCTTTTTTTTTTTCCCTTTCAATACTAAAGAATAAGAATACCAAAGAAGAAGAAATAATAGGGTAAGTACTGGTAGTGTATGTAAAAAAACAGTGTAGGAAATGTCAGAGAAAACATCCTTCTTTTGTTTGTTTGAGATTTATTAATTGTTTTACATTCTATACCTCTGTTTGCATGATGAGAGGGGAAAATTAAATAAGGAATAAAACTATAATAGCTTAAAGAGACCCTTAAAAGCAGAAATGAAGCAAGTTAATTTCATTAGATTGACATTTGCTAAACAAGAATTTGCACCCTTGCTAGGAAGGAGGAAAAAAAAAAAAGGCAGCATCTAGAAATGAAAAAGACAGTAAATAATTTCTTTCATGAAATACAATACTGACGCTTGTAGGACATCACTGTCCACAGCAGTCCTTGTCCTGGAGAGCCTGGTGGGATTGTTAGACAGTAGATTGACAGCAAGTGTTTGTACCTGGTGTTCAGCCATATTCTGGCCATGTCAACCTCTGACATAACTGCACCCTAGGATGTGATTCCTTTTGTCTAGCATGAGCTACTTATCCTTCTAGGACACTAGGTGGAATAGTAACTGTAGTAAAAGATTGCATTTCTAATTTAATGGGACATACTTGCTGTTTTACAATTTTCTTCTAGAAGTTAGAGCCTCCCTTATTGTTTTTCCTCCTTCATCTTAAGGAAATGAAGGTAAAATATGCTTTGCTGAGCTATTACTATCTTTGCTCGCTCTTTATGTGAAAAATGATAGAGATGTTATCACTGAGTATTTAGTTGTTTTAGTAATGTGTAAAATTTGTCGTCTACATTTGGTTGGTTTTCATTAGTTTTTTTCAGTGTAGGTCAGAGTAGTTTTAAGGTGATGTGTGTGTTTTTAAATACCTGAGCTACAAAGAATTTGGTGAAATAAACATCTCTTCATAGGATAGCACTTTTATTATCCCTTGATTCTTAGTACCTGAAATAACAATACACATTGAAGCAGGTCTTTATGCAGTTGCAGCAAAGCTCAGATTCTAAACACCAGCAAAATCCCTTTGTGATGCAGATGTGATTGGAAAGGTTGGAAGGCACCGAATAGTGTGTGGGGGTGGCCAAGTGTGTTATTTTCCTCTTCAGAAAGAGGGATTTGCAGTCTTTCAGATAGCAACTTGCTCAGATTTCACTATCCTGTCAGTACTTTGGAGTGTCATCTTAAGGATGACTGCAGTTCAGATGTGGTAACTGAGTGCTTTGATGTCTCTCTCCATCCTTTGCATATCATAATCCATTTTCCTCCTCAGATCACCTCAGACTGTGATGTTATACAGCAGAATTTATATTCAGTGTTTAGAAGAGTCTGGGTGATATCATAAATGTAATGGAATCTGCTTATGCAATGTCTGATCTTTTCATTTGGCATTTATTTCAAAGGCTTGCTTGCAAGAATGTTAAGTTTTGAGGAAAGATATTGTCATCTCAACAGTTTATCAGAATTAGATTAAAAGTACTATTATTATTTTGATGTTAGGCAATATTTTGTAACTAACTGTTAGTATCAGTGGTTAGAACAAACATTGGTTTGTTTTTTCTAACATTGGTTTTATTTTTTTTCCTTAATAATACTGAGATCAAGTATGTGGTTAAAAACATGGTCAAGCATGAAATTGTTTCTTAGTATTGTGGGAGATGGTTCAAATGGCCAGAAAATCAGGAGAATTATGAAGATTTTCTTTTTCCAAGTAATGGTCAGAAACATAAGAACACTGAATATTAAAGATACCACATAGAAATATATGTGATAAACTGTTAATAAACACTGTCTAACTGAGGCCCATGTTTAGCTTTGGCAATATCTGTAGTCACAGCTACAAGAGCAAGAACTTGTGTAGATCTTGTACCTTATGGCAACTGCCACTGACAAGCAATTAGAGTCCATTATGACAGTGCTTATGCTGTACTAATTAACATTCTGTTGTGCTGGTTTCCTTGTTTGACCGCGTGACAACCACAGGCCCGGTGGCCTTGGTGGATAATCAGCCCAGGAATTGCTAGTTGCAGTAGAATGCGTACAAAATGCATTTGAAGTGGATTTGATCCTCTCTTCCTGCACTTGGGATAAGCAGGAACAGACTTTGGCAAGAGCTCCTGGAAAAGAACAGCAGTACATGCACAGGAGGGCTAAAAGAATAATCTTGGGCTTGTTCATGCCCATAATAATTTTCTGCATTTCAATCTAAAAAGAGAAATTTTAATAATCAGAGTGAATCCTGTGTATCTGATTCCATATATGATTAGGGTTGCTTAAAGCTTGGTGAGCTAAGGAAGCTTTCCAAGTCAAAGACTCTCTGATCTCCTCTTCAGACTACAAGAAAAATGCTGGTAAACTAAATTCTTTGTCTCAAGTCAAAAATAAACTGAATTTCCTGTTTTGGGACTTGCTACTTCCAGTTTGGAATTGGGAACTTGGGAGTCATAAAACTGTCCCAGTGAGCTATGTCCAGACTGTGCTGCAGTTCTTCTCTAATGAGTCCTTGGTAACATAACACTTTTACAGCTTGTAAAGGTCCGGAAGAAAGACAGTGTTAAAGGCTTGGGGGATGAAAATTAGATCGGCGTACAGAGCAGGTAGATGGACAAAATTTGAATAATTTCTTCTCCAGTATTATGTTGTTATACATTTAATGAGATAGAACTGGGGTTTGGTAAACATTTTACTTGTTTTGTTTTGTTCTTTTTCCTGCCAAGACATATTTGCTGTGGTCAGAGCCCAAGGAAGGGACAGGTGGTGTGACTCAGCCGTGGCACAGTCAGATGGTGGACAATTGTGCTGATATCCAGGGGCAGAAGCTCTCAGATGTGTGAAGCATTTCCCAGTCAGGGTTATGTGCTGCCTGTTGCTCATGACAGATAGTTTGCCAGTTTTATGGCCAGTACCAAATCGAATACATTAGGTTTTGAAAACACATTTTCATTTGAGTTCCTGCAAAGGCAACAAATAATGGATGGTTCTGACAGAGAACAAAAGACCCATTATATTAGGATCTTATTTGCCTCATGTACTGCCTTTCTTCATTATTCATGTTTGTATTACAGACAAATATGTCAAGGTGAAAGTTACCTGTCTTTATTTTAATTTTTGTACAGTTGCTAAATGCCAGGTCTCTGGCAAAGGACAGTAGAATGAATAATGTATGAGGAACAACTAGAGGATTGGGATGTTATCCTTAGAAACACCTGTAGTGGAAAGAACTGTGGATCACTCAAAGCACAGTATCTTTTGCCATATAAAACCCCAAGTAGTTTATTATGTGCATAATTAGAGGTGAGAAGAAATTCTTTAATGCATCTCCTCTTCTGGAAAAATAATGGAGAAAGTGTAAAATGCAAGTGATGACAACTTTCTTTCCTCTTCTATCTTCTTTCTGACTTCCCTTCCTAAAGTGGAAGTAGAGTTAATTTGGAATACTCTAGTGGAACTTTTTTTTTTTTTCCCCTCAGGAGATTCCCTGAGGAATCTCTGCTACGCAGCTAGCTTGCATATCAGAAGTCAGCAGCTTCTGTGGCTGAAAAAAACGTGGAAGATGCCTGGAAGTCCTCATGACAGTCACTACCAAGGCTCACAATTTGTAGCAGAGAGCTCATATATATTCCAAAATCCAGGCTGAGGCTGGGACCCTCAGTGTTTCTGTAGCCTTGACTTGATGTTTGGAGGCAGAGGGGAATGGCCACTCATCCCAAGTCTTGGGTAGGAGAAACATCAGCAACTTTCTTCTGGGAAAGTGAAAATCTTGATTTAATCCTAGTAGGAGGTAAAGGTATCATAACTTCTAAAGAAAGAAGATGAGCTTTGCCTTGTATCATATGACTGTGCTGTGCTACCTGTGTTACCTGATCTTGTGGTCCTCTCATGAGCCCTGAGGTGCTTTGAGACATCATGTCCTTTATGTTTTTCAATGACCTTTCCAGATTCTCCATAATATATGGGGGAAATGAATCTAGGCAATGGCTGTAAGCTATTATTTGTTTCCCTAACCTGAAAGTGACACTGACATCATCATCTAACTCTCTTGGGTTTTTTTTTTCCTTCTTCTCCTGGGAAACTGACATTAGGTTCTTTTTATGAGGAATTGCAAACTTCAGATAGTTTGGGAATTCTACAAACTATTTGTAGAGGGAAAAAAAAAAAGTAAGAAATGAAAAAACACTGTGTTTGAGGGAAAACAAAAATACAATGACAACTGAGATAAGATATTTAAAATAATTAAAAATAATTAAATCAATGGGTGCAGATAATTCAAGAATAACACAGGAGAAGGAGGGAGTAAACACAGTGGTAATGGAGCCTGCAAGATAGACAATAGAGATCAAGGTGAGCATAAGCAGAGTAAAATGGGAGAGCAGGGGAAGAAGAAAGAGCATTAGAGAGTGAAATTTAGGGTAAGAGGGAATATAAAGAGGGAGAAAATGAAATTAAAACGGAGGGGGGAGTATTGAGAAGGGAAGAATTAAGAGAATAATACCAGTATGCCAATTCCTTCTGTCTTTGATGAGCAGTCAAAGCCTCCTTTTTCTTATGGTCTGTGACTGCAGAAAGAGGAGCTTTCCCCAACCTTTGGAGAAGTAGGACCAGAAGTGTGTGAGCTCTGGGAGGAGAGGGCTCACCAGAGCCCTTGAGTGGCTACCAAGGACTTTTCTGCAGGGAGAACTGCAGGAGCTGACCTAGAATATGAATTTTTCATTTTTAGAGAACAATCCCATGCAATCCAGCTGGTGATTGCAGTGGCGACAGTACTTAACCAGTACTGTCTTTGCAATTGGGAATATTAGTTTTATTATATTCTTTGTCTGAAAGTGACAATGAATGTGACAGGCATCATAGGATGCAGATACAGGAAGTTTTCATGGAGTGGAAGAAGTCATGCAAGGAGTATCATTCATTGTGAGTAAAATATATATTTGAAGTTACAACTTCATCAGGTTATTAGGGCTGAATAGATGTCTCTCCTCAGTTCTGTTAGAGAACTGGTGTGGCACCTGCTTGTTCCTATTTCCAAATAACAACATACTGCAGCCAGATCTCAGCACTCAGCAGCTGCACTTACCGGAAACTAAAAGTCCTTTCTGTGCTTGAAGCACAATAATAATTTAAAATTACTGGAGATCAGGCTACTTGGTGTTTTTAGAGTGTGTGTTTTGTTACTACTATGTTTTATACCACTTTAAAAGGGGTAGTTTCAGAAATGTCATTTTAGCTCTTTAAATACTTTTAATATTTTGAGTGCAAGTGTGGAGGGTCAAAAGCATTCAGGTATGATTGTCACTCAAGCATCTGTAAAGTGTACACATATGGGAAATGTTCAGCCAGTTGTGATAACAATTATATATAGAAAATTGACTTTAATAGTATCGTAGAATATCCTGATATTGGTACATTAAAAAAAAGAACCCAACCAAACATAAAAAAAAGCCAACAACAAATGGCAGATGGACTGAACTAATTTTTTTTAAGATATCAAAATATTGAATCTGAAAGATATCAAACACTATCTGCACTTTAGTGAAGTAGGAACATGCATTTAAATCTTGCACCAAATGAAGAAAATGTCATTTGAATTTAATTGAAATGCTGTCTAGGTAGGTAGTAATATAACCATCTCACCTTGAGTGTATCTCAGATTTTACAGCAATATATCTTAAAAAAAAAACTTCTTGAGATGTTATTCAATATGGGACCTCAAGCTTAATTTAAAAAAAAAAAATATCCTCCCCAGTTCACAGCAAAGAACAGTTAATAAATATATGAAATGGTCAGCTATGTAATTTAGTTGGGTTTCTGCCAATAAAACATTTAGGTATGTCTGCTTTAAGCTCCTTTGATAATTCAAGTATAGATGTATTAATTAAATGAGGTTTTATAATACAGTTTGGTCTTCCTTATGATACAATATTTGTCCAGGTGAATAATTGTTGAAAGAAAGGAAAAAAATATGCTCTCACATTCCTTCCTTTTCCAAGTTTAAATAATGTTTCTCCAGTTAGACCCATAAATTGTGTACCTCATTAAGCACAGGAACCAACAATGCACATATGCCACTAGTGTCCACTTTCCTTCAGAGATTTAGAGTGATGAAAAGATAAAAGGTCTGCCTACCAGATGGAGCTTGTCAGATTAGCAATTGGAGCAGTGTAGAGAGTACTGTCATATTGTTTTATTTCTTTTCCTTTTTTTTTTTTTTTTTCCTTNGACAGTGGAGAGAGATTTTTTTTTTTTTTTTTTTTTTTTTCCCTTTTTTTTTTTTTTTTTCCTTGAGACACAAAGCAATCCCTTCATAACACATGTGCATATTTTATGGAGGTTGAGGTTTTTTGGTTTGGTTTGGTTTTGGTTTTTTTGGGTTTTTTGTTTTTGGTTTTTTTTTTAAGAAGGGGAAAAAAAAAAGGCCTCAGTAGAAGGCTGCTGGTGGTTGCACCACTAGCAGAGTGGCCCTTGCCTTTGGGCACTTTTCTCATAATAAGGAACATTAGCAACCAGTGGCTCAGGAAAGGCAGAGTCAAATAAGTCTCTTGGGGACAAGTAGGCCACATGAAGTGAGAACCATTAGACAAAGCAATGAGATTACTGCTCCAGAAAGGGTTTACTACATGTATTACCACATAGATTTTACAGGGTTGCCAGCTCACTCAGCTTACAAATGTCAAACATGATTTAAAAGGTTATTATACTATTGAGAGAGAAAGGATGATTTTATATCACTGAAATTCCTTTTTTATTCTGTTGCACCTACTTCATCTCGCAGAGTCCAATATAGCCAAATAACCTGCTTTTCTCTTTAATAAGTGTTTTATGGCCCTCAGATTGAAAAACAAAACCAATCAAAAAAACAAACAAACAAACAAAAACTAACACTTTTTTTTTATTTGTATTAGAAAATGTGTCTCTTATCATCACAAAACATTGTGATATTGTGTTTAAATCAGATATGGAGAATTTGAAAGCTTATCTTTTAATCTAACCTTATTTATATGTTATGTGTTGAAAAGGCCATCCTTAATTACTGTGAAATAGAAGTGATATGTTTTAAACACAATATGTGCTTTCTCAATACCCTCTAAAGAGTAGGACTGTTTAAATACAGAAACTTTGGTACATATATCTCTAGTTCAGTGAAT
>VWZN01016583.1:0-27176 GCA_013396955.1 Regulus satrapa
TTTCTTATATTTTTTAAATTAAAATTAACTAGTGTTTTTAATTACTTCTATCATTGGATGGACTTATTATATGCAGGGTCTTCATTGTAAACATGTAAATCAAGAACTATGGTCATATGCTTTACCATCTGATCTTATAAAGTGATATTTTTCCAAGTTTTTTTATATGAACTCCTATTTTTTGATAACACAGACCACAATTACTGGTAACTCTGACTTTAAATAGTTTTGTGAGAGTATGTTGTCCTGATTGATTAAATTATTTTGTCATCTTACTTCACTTGAGGAAACTCTTACAGCTGAACATTGTAGGGTTGTTCTTAGTGGTTTTATTCCCCAACCCCTCCAAACCAGGAAAATGACACATGGAATTTTCTGAGCATTCAGAAACTTTTCCATTTTGTCTAAAATTTGACCAAATAGAATTGTTGTGACAGTAACAGATGGTGTTGGCTTTCCTGTCTCGAACAGTCCCCACCACAGCAGCTAATTTGGTCCTGGTGTCCTCAGTTTTGTTTGAGGCTTATGTGGTAATTTTTTTCAGAAGAACCATTCAAAATAGTAGGTAAGAAAAGAGAACTCAGATTCACTGAGTTGCTGAATAGGGAAGAAATTTCAGTAGTTTATGATGGAAAGAGAAAACTGTTTCTGAAGCCATGTGATTTAATTGTTTGGAACACTTTTATACCTTAACCAGTCTTGCTTTCAACATCACTACAGTGTTCTATGTAAGATTACCTGACTATTTTATAAATTCATTGCATGAACATGAGAAGGCAAAGTATATCTATATATTTCTTGTGGCTATATTTTTATTGAAACTATATACACATGTACAGATAATTTTAACGGATACGCTTGTTATATAATTGCTGTGTGGTCAGTAGTATGTGGGGGAAGTATTTTGTCATATTTGCTTACTACTTGGATGAGCTGCTGTCATGTGAGAAGTTGTAATTTTTACAGACTTCTGAAAAGCTTTAGCAGATGTAATCACTAGTCTTTCAGCTTTTAACAAAAATGATTGAAACATAATTTTTTAGGTTTTATTCCTTCTTTTTAAAAGGCTTTCATGTATCCTACACAACCTTTTTCTAATTCTGGGGATGATACAGTGCTTAGAAACATTCTCTGATAGGCTACTAAAGCCGTTCTTAGAGTCTGTCTGTTGTAGGTTGGTGTAACTGACACGAATAAACGTGTCTTAGTATTTCTGACAGACAGTCAAAGGTCAGAAACTACTGGAATCTAAATAATCACTTATTTTGAAGAATATGTATATATTTCTTTAAAGACATGCCATATAAACAGCTTATTAAAAGTTTGATCATTTTTTGCCTTCTTTTGCTTTATCCCACTAGTGTGAAACAAATTTAAATGCAGAGAAATAATTTTATTGTGATGGTCAAAGGTTGCTTAAGACAACTTTAATCCACTTCCAAATGGACAGTTTCTGGTATGTCCTCAATGAGAAACTGGGTATCATTTTGAAAGTCCTTAGGGCAAAAAATATAAAGATGGAGTTGTCAGTTTCTAGCTCCTGAAGATGCATTTTATGAAAGTATCATAAATGAAGGAGGGGACATAACAGGTAATCAATTTTATGTTGCAGATAACCATGGTAGAGTAGAATTGAGTTTGGAGAATAGGCAGCTAGCTCTAATTGCATTTCTTTTTCATTACAAGTGTACAGCAGAACTCTAACCTGTGTTGTACTTGCCTAGTTAAAACACGTAGGCTTGGACTTGGACCTTGAAATTTGATGTGGTTCCAAAGTCTGTGAGCAGAAATGCTCCTTATGATTTCTGTAATAAAATATTTAAAAATTTAATAAACCCCGACATTTCCACTGCAGCTTTCCAATCCAAACACCATTGCAACTATCCAGATAAGGGTAACTTTTGTATTAATTTTTTAGGTTTTTCAGGTAGCTGTTGAAAGCACCAGGGGTAAATTACTGAATACTGAATAAGTAGTAAGCTGAAAATATGTATGTCATGCTTCTCATATACCATAGACAATAAATTCAGAGCCATGTAGAACTGTGTTTTATCTATCAGTGGCCACTGACAAATAGAAAATATCTGGTAGGCAAGGTAACACAAAGCACTTTCCTTGCTGAGCAGGCCAACTGCTCACAAACAATTGCTCTACAGGGAAAATAATTCAATTCATATAATCATCACTGGCTCGGGAATGGAAATAAAGGAAGAAAACAAAGAGGTGATGAAAGTTAGAATTCTGAAGGATTGACAGGAGGTTAGGTGGCTTTTCTAACACCCACAAGCATTGATGACACTTGTACATTAGTCTTTTGTTTTATTCATAGTGCTGTTAATTTTTAAAGAACCATGAATATGTTTCATTTATGGCAATGAAATGTGCTGTCATTTTTACTCTGAATATGTTTCCGGTATCCTTTTAACTTTAACCTTGATCTGCTTGTTCCCCACATGTGGGTATAAATTTGCAACTTATGAAATCGTTGTCTAAGGCAGCTGAAAATTGCCCAAGAGTTTTAAAATTACCTTTGCTCATGATAAATTCTGTTTGTCTACACCAGAAGAAAAATTTCAGGCAAAGCATAGAAAGAGAAGGATAAAGAAGGAGACTTGACGTAAAAGAGCAAACCAGTGCAAACAAAGGCTGTTGAAGAATCTGACAGGAGAATAAAACAGATGAAACCCTCGAGAGTTCCCCACATAGAATTTGGATTACTGGGACACACAGAGAAAATATTTTATATATTCCATCATCATTTTCTTTTGCTGCACAGAATTTAGATATTTATTGACTCTCTTAAGGTTTCCTCCCCGACTCTGATTTTTTTCCTGATTTGAATATCCTCATACAAACTAAATATAAGGCTGTATTTCTCAGGAAGAAAACTCTATGTCATTCAGCTGTCTTCCATCCTTCCATTTGTTCACTTACTTTAGACATAATTATGAATCTCTCTCACATGAATATTTCCAATAGGACAAACATCACCAGCGGCCTTAAGGAAACCCCAAGAACTAAAATTTCAATGAATGTTGTCATCCTGCAGAAAGGGATAGTTTAATTGAGTAGTTTGTCCTCTTCTTGAAAGTATATTTCTTAGATATTGTTTTGGCCTGCTATCGAAAGAACCAGTGGCGTCATGATACAACAGCTATCAACTTACACTGCAAGGCTCAAGCACATTCTGCCAGCAAACTTTCACTAGCTGTAAGAAGGTATAAGGTAGAACTGAAATCTGACAGCCAGCATGAGTTAAGAAAGCTAAGGCCAACAAGCAGTTCTGCTTCCTTGCATGGTGTGAAGTTATTGGGAATCTGTAGCCATTATTTTGTGTTAAAACATGATAGACATAATTGCTTCACACACAGCATCTTGCCTTTTGCGGAGTGGCAATATCTTTATGTTTAGTTTTCCTGATATGGATAGCTTCTAGTCCAGGAAAGGAGGAAGACATGCTGAACCTGAAAGGCTGATGCCTCCTGAAATGAAATATGGAGACTGCAGAAATGATGGCCTCAGGACAAACCCAAGTTATCCTCTCAGAGGGAGTTCACATCAGGTAAAATTCACTAGGATAATGAATAAATGCTTAGTTCCTTATTAAATTTACCTTCACCCTGTCCAGTTGTATACATCTTTTACTATTCTACTATTTTGTCTGCTTTAACTCTTGTGATGTACTGGAAAATAATTTGTATTATTTCTTACGACTATCTATGCAACAAATGATAAAAAATATTGTTATCTACTTTTACTTGAAGAGATAAACAGAATAGGTGACTGGCAGAATCAGCAACCAAATCAAGGAGTTCAGACATTTAAGAATGGACCTTCAAGGGAATTAACCGAAGAAAAAAAAGGGGGCATTTGTAGGAGATGTTACTCCCAGCAGGACACTCAATATTTAGCTCTTGTTGCACTAAGGCCAAGGTGAGACACTAAAGGAACAAAGATCTCAATCTACTTGATTGCCAGTGCTGGAGATAGAGATGGGAGATGGCTGCAATTTGACCTTGGGAAAGAGGTTAAGAAGTGCATAAATATCACAGAGTAGAAAATAGTGCTCTATTCAGAACTGTTGATCCACTATGCAATTTAATTATTTTCCTATATTTAAATATTTCCTATATTTCATTATTTTCCTATATTTATAATATAGGATTTGTTTCCTCCTGGAGAACCGGACATTAAATAATTTTTTTTCCTGCTTGGCTAACTATTTTGGAGGGGATTGCATATTGGGATGGGGGAAAAGTACCCAAATATTTTAAACATATGCATGTTTGTGTGTGTGTGTGTGTGTGTGTGTGTGTGTGCATGTGTGTGTGTGTATAAGACTCCAGGTACCTGCGGCTTTGTTTTATAAAGCATCTCTCTTGACCTTCTGTTTAAGTAGAAATAGTAGAGGTCAAAATTGAAAGCCACATAAGTACCTTCCCTTTTCTTTGGTACTCCGTAGTGTTCCACAAGAGTCTGATGCAAAAACAAAANTCTTTCTAAAGGTATTTTAACACCAGCTCACAATTATCAGTTTCACTTCATGCTCTGAAATTAATTTTTGCTTAGCTAGTCTTGAAACTTTTCCATTTTGTATACATAAATCTGCTTTAATTAGCTTCCCTTCTCAGTCAATAGAATCACCACATTTCATATATAATTATGACCTCTAAGCTCTGCCTCAAACCTCTTTAAAAACCAGTCATACTCCAAGGAGCTGGGTGAAACCACCCACTTGCTGGGTGGCTGCACAGCAGTGCTGACTTGTTATTTGCATTTGGCTGTCATTCAGGAGGGTATGTTTTGAGGAACCTGAACTCTTGCAACCTCGTGAATCAGATAGATAAGTGATTGAGGTGGATGCGCTCATTNGAGGGGATTGCATATTGGGATGGGGGAAAAGTACCCAAATATTTTAAACATATGCATGTTTGTGTGTGTGTGTGTGTGTGTGTGTGTGTGTGCATGTGTGTGTGTGTATAAGACTCCAGGTACCTGCGGCTTTGTTTTATAAAGCATCTCTCTTGACCTTCTGTTTAAGTAGAAATAGTAGAGGTCAAAATTGAAAGCCACATAAGTACCTTCCCTTTTCTTTGGTACTCCGTAGTGTTCCACAAGAGTCTGATGCAAAAACAAAACCTCAGAAAAAAAATCAAAACAATTTCACAGCAATAATCATCCAAAAATTTTCCCCAAAGACTTTTTCATGTTTCCTTTATTCTGACTGGAGCTGTGGATGGAGCTTTCTAGTAGAAAGAAAATATCAAAGGAAAATAATACAAAAAACCTGTATAACTAGGAAGAAAATTCCTAGAATTTTAATAAAATATCTGCTGGATAAGTAATTTAATAACATTTTATAGTTGGTTTACTTACTGAAAAACTGGATACAGGAGTGGGGAGCAAAAATAATCAGAATAAAATACTTCTCTCTTTCAAAATTTCAACAAAATTTGTTAATATTAAAAGAAAAAAAGGATCTGTAAACAAAATATCATACCTTGCAAGAAATTTTTGCTTAGCTAGTCTTGAAACTTTTCCATTTTGTATACATAAATCTGCTTTAATTAGCTTCCCTTCTCAGTCAATAGAATNCTGACTTCTTTCTAAAGGTATTTTAACACCAGCTCACAATTATCAGTTTCACTTCATGCTCTGAAATTAATTTTTGCTTAGCTAGTCTTGAAACTTTTCCATTTTGTATACATAAATCTGCTTTAATTAGCTTCCCTTCTCAGTCAATAGAATCACCACATTTCATATATAATTATGACCTCTAAGCTCTGCCTCAAACCTCTTTAAAAACCAGTCATACTCCAAGGAGCTGGGTGAAACCACCCACTTGCTGGGTGGCTGCACAGCAGTGCTGACTTGTTATTTGCATTTGGCTGTCATTCAGGAGGGTATGTTTTGAGGAACCTGAACTCTTGCAACCTCGTGAATCAGATAGATAAGTGATTGAGGTGGATGCGCTCATTTACACGAGCCTCTTCTGCATTCAGCTCAGTGGGAACATCATGCCTCAGAGTTTGCTTTTTTGGGATAAATAGATTAGCTGGTTTGCAGCCAAGAGCTGTGACCTTGTGTAGTACACAACCAAGATTTTTTTCTGATGAAATCTAGGTATTAACCCTGAAATGCTGTATTTGGTATTTGAATTATTTCTCATGTCTTAGATACAAGATCTCACTGTTCAAGGGATTTATGTTCTATTTGGTAGTCTGCTCTTGCTGCTACATTAAATAGCTAAAGCTAGGAATCCAATTCTTGCCTAAACACCGAGAAGGTGGCTTATTTATAGGCCATAGATCTTCTCCTAAAGTCAGTAGGGAACTGTTAGTGTTCAACACCTGAAGTTGTGTCCATCTGCTTGACTCCTGGAAGACACCCTTAGACTCATATCATTGCACAAACATAGCCTGAGTTAACATGCTTGTTGGTGTTCCTGGGATTGTAAAATAAAACTGCAAATATGAAATATCCCTGCTTAAGTTTCCTTCACTGGTATTGATTAAAGATTTTTTTTTTTTTTTTTTCAGAGGTTCTGTGAATTCTAACAGTTTTATTGTAGACATCTCTGAAGGTAGGTATTTCCCTGCATTCAGCCATCTAGCTGAATACATCATATATGAGTATCTGCTTTTCAGCCTAAACTGGATAGTTGTGTTTGTAGCTAAAAGAGCGTTCATACACACTGTATAGTATTTAGAAAGAATTTCCGAGTTTTCTTTCTTAGACCAATCTCTGACTTTAAATGACAGCTGACCATTCAGGTAGCCTCTAAAAGTAAATAAAAATTTCCTTTTCAAAACACTTTTTCCCATTTAGTGTATACAGAGAAGAGCTATTTTAAAGTATTACTGTTCTCAAAGTTGGTTTGATATTGTCTCAAAACAACAAATCACAATAACCATTTCCAAGGAATAAGAGTTTGCTAAGGACTGGTAATGCTGAGACCTTAAAGAACTAAGTCAGAAAACTGTTTCTGGTTTCTCCTTCTTACCTGGGAGCAAAGTGGTGTTTAAGTAATAGAGTTTGTTACCTTCCTCCTTCTTTCTGCCTGACCATATTCTAACTGTTGTGTTGAGTATCAGTAGCAGAAACATATATTTGGGGTTATCTATGATGACAAATATGAAATTAGGAGCAGAGAAGTATCTCCACAGTTTGAGCTAAACTAAAACCCATAGAAAAATTAAAGTATTATATAGATACGTGTATAATCAGAATGGTATAAATGTCACTTTTTGTGTTAAAGAGAGCTGTTCTTAATAAAAGTGAAAAATCAAGCCAATATTTTACAAGCTGTCATGCATAACTTGGAAAGGGTATTAGACAATTTAAAATACTCTAGTTTCAGAGTATATTTAAAGAGAAAGAAGGACAGGGGACTGGAATCTAGGCATAGCAATCTGTGCAGGCTTCATTTGGCTTTTAGGGCTCCTGAGTGATTTCTGTGACTGTGTCTGCCATAACCTAACCACTAGGGTGCAGATATGCCGCACAAACTGCAGTGGGGAGCAGGTGCAGATTTGTCACCACTTCTAAAGATTCTGCTTTCCTTAGATGCCACTAACACTTTGGCAATATTTCACATGCTGGAAGCATTTATTAGTTCTCAGAACCCAAAACCTTCAGGATTTCAGTTTTAAGTTAATATTTGGAAAACTTTCTCTTGTGTTCTGTACTTATTAACAAACTTCTAAAGTCCTCTTATTAATGTTATGCTGGAGAACAGCTTTTAAAGCATCCATGCTTAAAGCAAAGGCATGCAAAGCCAAGTGCATTGAATGTGATCTTGCAGTTAAAACTGTTGTGTGACAAAGCTGGTGTTACCAAATCATGCTTGAGGCAGGACTGCTGTGTGTAACAGCATGAATTGGCAAGGGAGAATGGCCTCAAAGTGATAGAGAATAGTTTTAGATTAGATATTAAGAAGAATTTCTTTACTGTGAGGGTGGTGAAGCATAGGTTGCCCAGAGAAGCTGTGGATGTCACGTACCTGGAAGAGTTCAAATCCAGGTTGGATGGGGCTCTGAGCAACCTACTCTGGTGGAAGATGTCCTTGCCTATGACAGGGGGTTGGAACAAGATGATCTTTAAGGTCCCTTCCAAACAGGACCATTACGTGATTCTATAAGGAAGAGGATACTGTTGCACCTTTACTGGTAAAAGCTGGTCTAAAGATTTTAAAATGGTCATTAGAAGCAGGAATTGATAACTCACAAAACTCCCACATATAGCTACAAAGCTCTGAATCACTGTTTCATACTTACAACTTTTACTATTTTTCTCATTATCACTAAAAACAAAAGAACTTTCTTTACTGCAGGATTTTTAAACTGAGGACATTTTTATTTTTTGATGAAGAACCATTATGGGTGCTACAGAACATTAAATTAGCTGACCATTTTTATGCATTGACAAGCTCACAGATAGGAAACATTTTTGCCATTTGTAATTTTATTATAGGTAATAAACACTATTGCTAATATACTACTTCCTTTCTTGCAGAAGGAAAGGCAACATTTCTAATAAAAATAGGGAAATTGGTCTGTGCTGTGGATGTTAAATAAATGCCTGGCCTTGAGATAACAATACATATTTTCCTCAAATACTAATCCTTTCTATTAGATTAGTACTCTCTTTTTCAGTAAATTTCCCAAGCTGTTCCATCTTCTTTTTCATCCTGCAACACATCAGTTTCTATTTTAATACTTTCCTATTCCTTCTTCTTTAAAGAGTTTTCATTTTTACATTTGCTGCAGTGCTCTTTTCAGCTCCAGCTCACGCACACTGAACCCAAAAAGAGCCTTCCTGCTGTTCCATAGACAGTCTGCCTTCATTGGACCTTTGGGTGCCATGCAATCCGGCATTTTCTCCTCACATGCTTTCTGTGAGGCTTTCTGCCACCTTGTCTTCTTGTCTTTTTAATGACACACAGTATTTGAAGCAGGAAAAAAAAAAAATTATAACTTTCTGAGGCCCGGTAACACTACACTTCTGCTGGCTAAAGAAATACTCTTGAAAGCCAAGACATCCCTTTACATCCATTTTACCCCTTTCAGTCTCTCTTATTTGGATATGAAGCTTTTCTAAGTTATCTTGCAGCATCTTTTCTGTTTGCTGTTTGTTGGTTCCTTGATTCCTCCACTTAGAAAACATAGCTTTTAATTTTCTTTCCACTTCTAGGAAGGATCAGTCATCCAAAGGTTTTCTTTTCAATGGCAATGTCTGCAGTTTTTTGTTTGTTCCTTTGTTTTGGTGGGAGGATTTTTTGAGCAGTTGGTTTTGTGGGTTTTTTTTTCCTTTTTCTTTTTCTGGTCTTCTTCTGGTCAGCAGGTTGAAGGAGGTGATTGTCTTTTCTGCTTTTGTGAGACCCCCACCTGCAGGGCTGCATCCAGCTTTTCCCAGAAGGACAGGGACCTGCTGGAGCCAGGCCAGAGGAGGCACCAAGGTGATCAGAGGGATGGAGCAGCTCTGCTGTGAGGAAAGGCTGAGAGAGTTGGGATTGTTCAGCCTGATGAAGAGGAGGCTCTGGGGAGATCTTAAAACCCCTCCCCAGTATCTAAAAGAGGCTTTAAAATTAATCTGGAAAGGGACTATTATCAAGGACCCAGAGTGACAGGACAAGAGGGGATGGCTTTAAACTGAGTGAGAGTAGATTTAGTTTAGATATTAGGAAATCATTCTTTACAGTGAGGGTGATGAGATTTTGGAACATGGTACCCACAGAAGCTGTGGATGCCCCATCCCTGGAAGTGTTCTAGGCCAGGTTGGATGGAGCTCTAAGAGACCTGAAGTGGGAGATGTCCTTGTCCACAACAGTATTGTTGGAAATAATGGACTTTAAGGCTCCTACCAACTGAAACTCTTTTACAATTCTGTGCTCAGAGATTCTGTTCACTCTAAATCCTGCTGAAAGAACTGATTTTCACATAGGTTTTATTTTGATAACTGTTTTGTTCCAAGGTGTTTGTATTTGAGTAAGATTCACTAAGTGGAGTAGTATGGCCCTGGCAGTGTAATGCTCTCCCTATTTCTGCTGAGATCACTGTTATATTCGCATATTAGCAAATTACTTCATTATATATATATTTGTACTGTCAATAATTACCCAATTGAAAATTTCTCCCCCAAAAAACAGGCAAACAGCAGAAGCAATGTATTTGCTGGTGCCGACAGAAGGATGTTTTGGTATCAAAATGAGATGAAAACCTGTTTATGGCCATGCAATTACTCAATAATTAAACTAATACAGTTATTAAGGTTTAGTTTATACAGTTATTAAGGGTTTAGGATGCAGTGCTCCATTGTGCAACCATTTAATATTTGCCTTGATGGAATGTCTCTGTTCCCCTGCTGTTGAAAATAAAATTGGAGTTTAAGATTTTTATCCCCTTGGTTGCTCCCAGCTGAATCAGTGATATCTCAGTGATGGTGCTATTAGTCCAGTGTAAGCATTTAGCCTAAAATCACTCAAAGCTATCTCCAGAAGTGAGAGATTGTATGTTTTCTACAGTAGTTAAATAATCAAAATTATAGCCTAGAGATGTACCAGCAAAACCTAGAAATAGCAATGTAAAGGATATATACATTTTTTTGGTGAAGTTTAAGCTGACCCTTAACTATTAGAACATCGAACAATATGTTGTAGTGGCAATCATAGCATGATCTGATTCTGCAATGTGTCTTTCACTATAGCAATTGGGTCCTGTAACTGAAAGAGAAATCAGGTTACTTATTACAATTATCTCCGTGTTTTTAATATGCAAACACTTTTTTTCTTATTTCTTTTTTTCCTCTTGAGAAAACTAGCAATTTTTTGCTTTAAATGTTACAAATATATTTGAAATTAACATCTATTGAAGAAAAATACTTCATTTTCATGATTATTCTTTGGATCTCCACAAATGAAGACAAAATCATTATTCATTTGTGTCTCTTGCTTTTTTCTTTATCCTTCCGCTTTATCCTTTATTTTAGAATAAAATAATGAATAATTTGTGGATATCTAAAAATATCAATAAGTTAACAGCTCTCCTGGTCAGTCTTTGAGCTTTTCTGGTGGGGAGATATGTTTTCACTGGGTATAGTTCCCAGTGAACTGAATATCTGCCAAGGATATATCTGTATGAAGGAACAGCTGAAAAACCCCCAACCCACAAACAAAAACAAAAAAACCCAACTCCCCTCCAAAAAAAACCACAAAAAAACCCAAACAAAAATACCATCCCAAAACAACAACAGAAACAAGAAACAAGGAAACAAGAACACACACAGAGTAAAAACAACCCACAGAAAAACTGACTGACCAGCTAATCAACCAACCAAAAAACCAAGCCTTCAAAAAAAAAAAAAAACAAAAAACAAACCAACAAAGCAAACAAACAAACCAAACCAAACCAGAGAGACAAAAAACATTTTAAAATTGAGGGAAAATATTAACAAAAGGTCTATTTCATTATCTCTTTCTGAATTCTTCTTTCCCACTAAAAGTGTGTGCGTGCTCATTTAGTCTGGAAAAGTTTACATTTAGATTACCCTGACAAATAAACATGCCTAGGACATAATGTTTCTAATGGAAAAGTTTTTGTAGGAGAGCTAAGGTGCTTGGTATTCATCCCTTCCAATCTTTCTGTTACCCCTTTTATGGTTAAATGGACTTTATGCATAAAAATCTTTGGAAATCTTACAGGATAAGCCAGGGGAGGCAAGTGAAGCCAGCATCTCTTACTTCCCTTCATTGTCTTGAATGGAATTATATGGAAAATATAAACATATTGAGAAACTTTATTGGAAAATGTAGAAATAATCTAAATGTAGATTTTTTTAAAAATATATATTTAAAATTACATAAAATTTCAGAAAAAAAATTAAATTAAAATGGCAAATTTTACTGTGATATTTTGATGTTCAACTTCCAACCCCTATAATGCATTTTTGAACACCCAAATAAAAGAAGACACCACATGCACATAGATGAAATAAAATTATTTTAAATTCAGGTTTTTTACAGAGGAATAGTTTAATTTTATTTATTTTCCCTCACTGCACTTCAGGCTTTTTTTTCTAGTTACAAACTGGGATAAATGCAGTAAATTATTTGGCACTGCTCTTTGGTAGATGTTTGTTTGTTTGCTTTGTTATAGATTTATTTTATTCTCTTTCTCTCTATAGAAATATACCTCTTGCTTTTTTTTTTTTTAATAATATGAATTGTGTTGATTTTTGTTTTGAAATGCCTCATGCAGTGATATCTTAAGAGGATATGCAATCTGAGATTTTATTTGTTATTTAGATTTGCCTTTTTTTTTCCTCAATCCTTAATTATTTTCAAATTGTTTCTACCTGTTCATGTCAAATTTTCATGTTGTATTTCCTTTTATATATTAATGTATTTCCTTCTGATCATGTTGCAATTGCATATTACTGATTTATTTATTTATTTCCTGAATTAGAATTTTTCATCTCTGTTTAGGATCTATCTCTTATGCCTCCATTTAAAAGCAGCCACAGCTTCCTGATAGGGAAAGGACAAACATTTCTCTGAATTCTTAAAACAAAAAATCTATTTAAAAATAACTTCCACTTGGAGTTTAGCTGAGTGATTTTAGAATACAGAAATATTACTGTTAAATGTAATTATTGGTGTGTCTACAAAATCAGACCATGTTCATTAGGAAGACACTGTAATGTTTCACATTTTTTCTTAAGCAAAATATGATTGAAAATTTGAGAATTCATTATGATTATTTCTGGGGGGGTTCACTGGTTTTGTTCATTTATCAATGCCATAAACAGAGAATTACACATTTGTCTCTTTTATGCTACTTCTTTTGCTTGTGGCTCTACTAAGAATTAGCAGAATTTATTTGAGTTGAATTTTGTCTATTAAAAATAAGCAAATCTTTAAATTTAACTTAAACTGATTTCCTGATCTAATTTGTCTTTCTTTAGTTGTCTGATTAAAGCCTTTACTTGCACAAAGAAAATAACAGTGTAACTGGCCATGGCAGAGGGGTTGAAATTAAGGTCCCTCCCAACACAAACCATTGTATGATGCTATGATGAACCAGATAGTGAGGATAAAAGAAGTAGAAGGAGGGAAGGTGCTCTTTTAAACATGTCAACACCTCTTTTACAGACTTTCTATGTTATAGACATATCATCATTCAGACATTGCTGCTTCATACTGCCCTTTCAGAGTTATTTTGGTCCAAGCACTGTGATTTTAGTAGGTTGTCTTAATATAAGTGTGTAACATAAAACTTCACTGTTGTGATTCATATATTGAAAATTTCTTGCTGGTAGTCCTGGGCTGGAGTTTTGAGTTTCTTTTTATGTGCTCTCAGACTGTAAGGAACTGCCAGCTGACATTTTCACCACTCAAGGAATAAATAATCCATTCCAAATGGATTCATAAATGGTGATTCAAGATACAGTCAACAAAACTGTTTGGGTTAAAATACCTGTAAAGTCTGATGCAACTGGAAAGCTAAAAAACCTCAGTAGAAAACTGAATACCTTACTGTGAATCTAAATTTTAAATTGTTAAGTGGCTAAAATGCCCACACTCATTTCTCTCAAAAGGGATTTCTAACTATTGAAAAGTTTTATTACTCCAGCATCATTCTTCAAACCTCTCCATCTAGATTTTTAATGCAATTCCTCATGCTCTAGAAACTATTTCTACATGATGTAATGTGTTATTATGGCTTTCATAGCTAAAAATGGAACTAACCATCCTTTAGATAGGGGGTTGGGGGAGTTAATTTATCCTCAAAAACCAAGAAATACCTGAAAAGTCTGTGTTGCAGAACTCATATGCTGGATTCTTCCATGCAGATCAATTTAACAGCTAGGATGGTTTGGAGAAATGTTTAGGTGACTGATACAGAGGCATTTATATTGTATATAGTAACAACAAAATCTTCAAGAGAAAATTTAAATAGCTTGTGTTGTGGTCCATATGTTTCATTGCCATCTTCTGTACCACATACTGAATAAGCATTATCAGAAGTTCTGATCTAAAAAGCCAAAATTATATTAGTGTGCATGCATTGTTCTTTTAGACGTATCAGAGCTAAGTATTTAATATGCAGGTGTTCATTATTTATTCTACTACGAAAGGCACTCAGAGCCCATCATTATCCAATGCAGGTGGAAATATAGCACAGCTCTCCATGGGTTTAATTCTCAGTACTAGTGAATGTTAAATGGCAATGCAACAAATACATAATGCTAGGTTAGATTACCTGGAAGGCCCTTAATCCTTTTTCTGTCTTAGCATCCATTCCAGGTTACTCAAGAATAATTATTTAATTTATTTCTTCCTTCTAATTTGCCCATTAATGCAATATTTTTGGAAAAAAACACTGGGGAAGTTTCTGTGTTTCAAGCTAACAAGGAAAAAGGGAAATGTGTCATGAATTCACAAAACACTTAGTCTGTAGCTCCAATGACTTATGTTGATTTAGTTAATAAGCAACAAGAATATTATAATTTTTACTGACATCATACCATAGTTTTTATAAATCAGTTATTTCTCAATAGAGAGGTTTAAAATTATATGCTATTAGCTATATCCCTCAATAGATATTTGTTACATATAATGGCAGAAAAATAAAGATCCATGCATAAAGCTTAGAAAGCATCACATTTAAGTTGTCAAAGAACTATTTGAAGTTGAAATCTAATGAAATTTCAGGTATTTATCTTTGGGTCGCACTTGGAAGAATATTTTATGCCTTTTCTTACGTTTAGAAACAAATCCCCTCAGAAAGGGCAAAAGCGTCTAAATGGTTTCCAGTTATTTGGGGCAGAACACAAATCCAGCAGTGAGGAGATGCAGCGGGATACTGAGTGGATGAGACACAGGATGGAGATTAAATCTAGTGTCAGTAAACACAAATTAATGCTTGTGGACAAAACTGCCCTATTTGCTTTGATAGGCTCCAAATTAGCCACTACCAGTCAGGAAAATTATCTCAGTCAGAGGTGATAAATTCTATGAAAACATGAACTCAATATTCATCTACCAGCAAGGAAAAAAAAAAAAAACAAAAAACAAAACTAAATCAAATAAATAGAGAAGGTAGGCAGGAAATAATGGAACACTGAATACAGCAAAATACCTCACTTGCGGTCTTTGCTGCACCTGTGTCTTTGAGGCTGATGGCACTGCTGTTCACTCTTCTGTGCTGATTTTGGCTGGGGCAGAGCTAATTTTGTTTTTTCTTCCCAGTGGCTGGTGTGGAGCTGAACAAACAGGGTAAACACAGTGTTGATAATACAGAGATGTTTTTGTTATTGCTGAGTGGGGCTTGCAGAGAGCCAAGGCCTTTTCTGTTTTTCATAATGCCACACTGGGGAGGGTGCATGGGAGTTTGGGAGGACACACAGTCAGGACAGGTGACCCAAAATGACCAAAGGGATATTCCAGACTGTGTAGCATCATACTCAGTATAGAAAGCTGTGAGAGAAAGAAGGAAAGTGGGGAATGTTTGGAGTCATGGCATTTGTCTTCCCAGGTAACCAGTTATATACAATAGGCCCCTGCTCTCCTGGGGATGGCTGAACACCTGCCTGCCCTTGGGAAGAAGTGAATTAATTCCTTGTTTTGATTTGCTTGTATGGGAAGCTTTTGCTTTCCCTATTAAACTGTGTTTATCTCAACCCATGTGTTTTCCAGCTTCTACCCTTCTCACCCTGATCCCACTTGTGGGGAAGTGAGTGTGTGGCTGTGTGGGGCTTGGCTGCTGGCCGGGGTGAAACCATGATATCTCTTCATTGGGAGAAACAAAATGGAAAGAATTAGGATAAATATATGGAATGACTTCACTACCAATGAGATTAAGTAAACCATTACATTAAATGGACAATAATATGAATCAATGGGGACTGTTGTGTTCTGCACAGAAGATAGAGCAGTGAGGATGACGTTAGGCTGAGAGGACAGTAGCAATCCCTGCCCACATATTTTGACTTGCTTTTCCCTCAGTTTCTGTGCATCTTGGCTGGTATATTTCCTCCCTTTCCCCCTGTTTTGGTGAGACCAAAGTCTATTTGGACAAGCCAAAAGAAGATACAGACAATGCAAAATGGGAAAGGTGTTCACATGGTTAGATAGGAGGCTCATTTCTCAGCAGAGAGGAAGGGGAAAGACTCCTCTGGCTGCTGCTGGTCCGCATAAGGTTATAAAATGAACCTGTGCTATATGTGCACAGGTTTAGTAAGCTGTAAGTGGGGTCCGAAATCCGAAATTTTTTTTCGGATTCAAATGGGTTACAGATGAAGAGGTAGTCAGCCTACAGTAGGTAGAGGTATAGATAGCAGGTGAAAAGGTAGAAAAGACCTGGTGAATCCTGGGGGAAACAGATGAACCTAGAAATTAAAAAGGCAGAAAGAATTCTGGAGTAAGAAGTAAAAAAGGGGAAAACAGTTAATACACCATATTAAAGTATCAGCCTGTTAAACAGTTGGAAAGGAAAGCATGATGAGTCAGCTTGGTAAATTGAGGAGATGTGAGGATGCAGATTAGTGGGAAAGACTGATAAGGATGCCATAGTAATAAGGAAGCTGTTGATTCTTCTTCTTCCTGCCTGTCTGCTTCCTTCTTCTTTTGCATATTAAATGATAGCAGCATTCACACAGTCAGCTGAAGGCTCAGGAGCCTGTGTGGTATTGACAGAAGAATCAAGATTTTTCCAGGAGCCACATTACACTGTCCTTCCTGGGCAGCAGGAAGTAATCTCACAAAGTGCTTAGTCCTCTCAGGAATAAAACAGTGTAGTTTTCCTCCTTGCTGCTCACTTTTGGTCAGATAGGTATATCTTCTGTTTAACCTCATATTTTTAAGGCTTTTAGACTTGATTAGAAAAGAGTTTGAAATGCAACAGTCACTTTAGGCCATTGAATAAGAACTAATTTGGTAAAATTAATCTGATACGAATAAGAGATCAATTCTATTCTAGATGTGCCTTTGGCCTTTATGTTCATCATAGCTGGAGATCACTCTTAAAGTCAGCTAAAACCTTGATTCATTACAGTGGAAACTAAATAATGAATGTAACCCAAAACCGGTTGCAAGAAACCAAATCAACGTTGCAACATGTTTTCCAAACTCCACACAGTATTCAGGGATGAGTATTTTCACGTGATGTGAATAGATAGTAAGTTTTCCAAGTGTACTATCTTGAATTATTTTGTTTTACAGAGAAAAAAAGGATATCAGGGGTTGGTATTATTATTTCTGAGCATAATTGCAGGCTGTGATTTTGGGTATGTGTTATTTATTTTTTAAGACATGGCCTTATAAAAAATGCAATTCAGGCTTGATAGAATAGAAGAATAGTGCAATCATGTAACAGTATAGTTTTGTGCAAAAGAAACTCCTCTCCTAAGCTTAACACCTCCTCCATCAAAAACTAGTACTGAACACTCACACCTCTTCTCAAGAAAAACAGTCAGCATTTTTCTCTGTATAATGCAAATTACTTTAAAAATCTCTCCTTTCTTATTCCCCTTTTCTTTATACTGTCAATCAGAAAATGAAATATACCAGAATCACTTGAAAAAAAAAAACAAAAAAACCCAAAAAACAAAAAAAAACCCCCCACCCAACTATGGAACTTAACCCTTCCCTTAACTTGTATGTCAATGTAAAGCTAATGTGATTTTGGTAGCAGGATTCTTGATGCACTTTCTCTGAAAAGTAATACAAAACCTGTGAAGCCTTAGAGTAATTTCCAGATTTTTAAAACTAACCTTGAACCATTCATAATGGAAGGAAAAGTTTAAGGTAGACTTTTAAGAATAACTTATGACAGACCTTAGAGAAATATAATTATTGCTTAAAATCAATTGTTCTATTGAACTACTCTTCAAGAATAGCATTTTGACAATTGATGATTGCTATAATGGTCTTTTCATAGATTAATTATATATAAGTAGCTGCACTGATTGAGAAACTTAAAAATTAAAACCAAAAACCTTCAAAAAAGAGAATTTTTACAATTTGAGTTCATT
Organism: Regulus satrapa; assembly: GCA_013396955.1. Taxonomy (NCBI): domain Eukaryota; kingdom Metazoa; phylum Chordata; class Aves; order Passeriformes; family Regulidae; genus Regulus; species Regulus satrapa. Next base: position 18,031 of record VWZN01016583.1, read on the forward strand.
GAAATCTATGAGACTAATGATAATTTGGAAAAAATTCTCTTGTATTAGCAACTGTTCACTAAGTGAAGAATACTTCATATAGTCCTTAAACCTAACAATGAGCAAGAATTTTTTGTAGATTACATGGTACTGATAATCAGAAAAGGTTTAAGATCCAAGCTTATATCAGAATGTTGCCAGACAAGGAAACATTATAATTATTATCCTATTTTATTAACTGCATAAACACATTTCATTGCTAATTCTCTTGACTATTATTTGCCATAGTTTTATGTCAGAATTTGACTTTATAAAATAGGTTTTTAATAGGGAATCTTTATTTTATAAAATAAAGTCAGTAAACAAATGTAATTAGTTCATTATTCCATGTGTTACATGAAATCTAGATTATTAAAGAAGTAATGGATAGTAATTTCTAAGTGATGATATATCTCCAGCAAGCTAAGAATGTAATATCTTCTTTAGACCTGGATTTGTATGTGTTTTCACGTTCAAGGTGGTCACCTACAGTGCACAAGGAATGAAAGGTATTTACCTCAAGGCTGAGGGAAGGAGGCAGGTCCTCTGTGGTTTTGTGTATATGCTCTTATAAAATACAGAAATATGCAGGTATGCATCATGTGTATGCATCTAGGAATATTGAGCAAGCCAAAACTACTACAATTTGATATTATTTATGAGCCACAATCAGCAGTAAGAATTTGTGCTGATTTAACACTTGTGTCTGTTTTGTAGTTTAATCTAGGTCTGGCTTTCAGATGTATTCTTCTTTCAGTCAATACTTTGGGGTACTGATTTTGTATTTTCACCTGTAGGGCTGGGAACAGAAAACAGATAAAAAATTATTCTGGGTGAGAAGGGATAAAATGCTACACAATACTTAGGTCTTAAATTGTACCAAGAGCAAGTGACTTAGAATTACAGGGGGCTGAACAAATTGCTTTGTCCTGTCAGTAAATATCAGTGAAACCTACTGGCAAAATACAGACTTCATTCCCCTTTAGTTGTGGTATCTCTGGAAACTACCTGTGGAATTGATACCTGTGAACCTGCTCCTGCAGGTTCCCAGGATTGTCCAAGGTGAAATACACCTAGGACTCCACTGATGATCCATGAGGAGATGCTGGAATTTGCGTGCTAGTTCCTGTGGGTTTGGCTGAAACGTTTTGTCTCCAATGTTATTTTCTCTTAATCCCAGAAAAAAACAAACCAAACCAAACAACAACAACAGCAACCAAACAACCATCCCCCCCCCCAAAAAAAACCAAAAAAACAAAAACCAAAACAACACATTGAAGTTCTGCAATAATATTTTTTAAAAGGAAGCATAAATTAAGTTTTGAAAGGATTAATGATACTACTATTTTTAAAAGTTAATTCCTTATGTAATACTTTTTTTTATAGGACAAGGGTGGTTTTTTTATTGTTTAAAAAGATACGATGAACTTTGCATTTCATTAGTCACCCTGGATACATTAGTCTAGATACAGGTTTTCAAAAGAGGCTAAAATGAAACATTAATGTAAATGTTATGAAAAAAACAAGCTTTTCAGCAAACATTTTTCTGTCATTTTTGATAAGCTCAATTTTATAATTATGTGTTGCTCGAAAACAAGATAACTTTTCCCTTAATCTTTTAATAAGGATCTCACTTTATAGTGTAATATGAAGGAAATTTCACCTGAATAATTACAAGAGAATTTTATATCAACTAAAAGAGAGGATGGTTGGTTGTGCTGTTCTTTTAAACCTAAACAGAGCTCAATAAATAGTTCCAGTCTGAAGACACAGTCCTTTTTTTCCTGCAGTGTTTAACCTTCATTTGATATTGTACAAGTTTACCACATTCTGTTTTGGGGTGAAAACAGGTCAGATAATGTCATGAAATCAGGAATTTTAGCTTCTGCGATGGTGTGATTAGCACATTCATAGAGAAGCCTAAAACAACTTTCAGCAACTCTCTTTTTCCTTGCAATCATCATAACCTAATGCAAGTGATGAAAACACAATGATAGGATAATCTATTCTCACTTTCTAACCAGTAAACTGGACAAGTTTCACACTGGAGGAACTATAGAGCTCTTTCCCAGTTAATGGAAGTGACTGACCATGTCTAGTTTGGAAGGTGTAAAAGCAGTAGACATACAGGTTTGAAAAGTAGCATCACTTTTATCCCCTTGTAATTTCATACACTTCCTTTAACATTTTGCACATTTATGTATTTTTAACATAAGGTCTCAAAAGACTAATCAGCTGAGACCTGTCCTAAAATCAAACAGATTTATTTAATCTTTGATACTTTGACACTACTTGTAATGGAGACCTAATGATGCTTTATTTGGTTTTATCATCTTGAAAACTGAACATGGTGATGACTAACTATTTCACAGAAGTTCAAAATACATCAGAACTCCAAGGTATTAAATGAGCATATAAGGTTGGAAAAGGGACCTTTAAGATCAAGTCCGACCATTAACCAAGCACTGTCATTTCCACCACTTAAATATGTTCCCAGATTCCACATCTAGACAATTTCTGAATATTTCCAAGGGTGGTGATTTCACTATTTGCCTTGGCAACTAATTCCAATGCTTGATCCCTGTTTCTGTGAAGACATTTTCCCTAATACTCCAGCTAAATCTCCTTTGATGCAACTTGAGACCATTTCCTCTTGTATAGTCTCTTGTTCCTTGGAAGCCGAGCCCAACCCTCACTTGGCTGCACCCTTCTTTCACAAGCTGTAGAGAGTGATCAGGTCCCTCCTAAGCCTGTTTTTCTCCAGCTGAGCCCCCTCACCTTCCTCAGCTGTTCCTCATCAGACTTGTACTCCAGACCCTTCCCCAGCTCCACTGCCCTTCTCTGGACACGCTCCAGCCCTCAATGTCCTTCCTGTCTTGAGGGGCCCAGAGCTGGACACAGGATTCAAGGTGTGGCCTCAACTGTGTCTCTTACAGGGAAAAAATCACTGTCCTGGTCCTTCTGTCACACCACTGCTGACACAGACCACGTGGCCTTCTTGGTCACCAGGGCACACACACTGGCTCATATTCAGTGGCTGTTGACCAAGGTCCCCAGGACTTTTACTGCCTGTCAGCTTTACAGCCACTCTGCCCACAGTATAGAGGGGATCCAAATGCAGAACCTGGCCCTTGGCCTTATTGAACCTCAAACCACTGACCTTAACCCATTGTTCCAGCCTGTCCAGATCCCTCTTCAGAGCCTTCCTACCCTCCAGCAGATCAACACTTGCACCCAACTTGATGTCACCTTCAATTAACTGGAGATGCTCTTGATCCCCTCATTCAGGTTGTCAATAGAAATATTAAACAGTGTTGCCCCAGTACCAAACTCTGGGGAGCCTGGAGAACCTGTGACCAGCAACCAACTGGATTTATCTCCATTCACCACCACTCTCTGGACCCAACCATCCAGCCAGATGCTTTATCCAGAGAACAGTGCACCTGTCCAAGCCTTGAGCATCCTGTTTCTTCAGGAGAATGCTGTGGGAAATGGTGTCAAGGGCTTTAATACAGCCCAGACAGACATCCATAGCCTTTCCCTCATCCACTTGTTAAAGAAGATAAGGTTAGTCAAACTGAACCTTCCTTGTGTTGTCCTATGTGCTCAGAGTGGTTTTAAATTGTAACTGAAGATTTGGCAGAATAATTGGAAAATAACAATTTTCTGAATATTTTGATATATATGCTAGGAGTTTGGCCATATCTTACATTTAAATGCATGTAGAAATTAAGAAGCATTTCAAATTTGTCGATCTGTGGTTGAATTATCTAGCTGTAGTTCACAGTGCTTTTCTATGCAAGCCCTGAATATCAAAAACGTTTTGAAGTATTAGCAAACATAGTATATGTTACTTCATCTATATTGATTACTTGTGCATTTATAGTGATTAATAAATACTGATTATGCCAGGTATAAGTGAATGATGAGTAGAAACATGATAATAAGAAAGCCCTGTTCTATATTTCTTATTTAGAAAAATGGGAATATCTGAGGTAAGATCTTAGATACACTGTTCATACATTGTCCTTTTTATTTATTCATAGAACTAATATTATTCATGACATAGAACTTTTCATGTGAGAGAGATCAGATTATGTCCTGTATTCTGCATTTTTGAAATGAGACCTGTTTAAATTTTAATTGTGACTGGATAAAATATTCTACATTTTTTTTAAGAGAAGAATACATCTTAAACCACTGCAGAAGCATGGACAGATCCAGAAACAGCTGCCTTGCACAAATATGCTGCTCCCTCTGAGGCAGTAACTCCTGATCCCATTGACTTCGGGCTGTCTTGAACTGCAGTGAATAACTTCATCTTGTTTGAAACAGTGACTCCCAGGTCAACAACACTGCTTGAAGCTACCTCATTGGAGCTGAGAGCAGCAACAAGGCCAGGAGCAGCTGTCTGACCAGGGCTTTCCTCTCTCTAGACAGCCCCTCTTGGCTCCCTTGAGTTCAAAACTCTGCAGGACTCTTGCCTTATCAGATGGATTAGTCTAATGTCCTTATCTTGCAGATCAAAATCTCACATTATAAAACGGGAGATAGCCACAAAACACTTACAAAAGTATCTTCTTTCAGTGGTGCTGGTAGTGTTGGCTTTTGCACTCCTCATGACTCATGGACTTAGTGGGAGTTTGGGGAATCATGGCTTACACAGGAGCAGGGCCACAAGCTGTCATTGCAGAGGATGGCTGTTCAGGAATTGAGTTTTCCCATGGGTGAAACACCAGATTACAGCTCTGTAGTTGATGACTAATGCATTTCCTTTATGCTAAGTACAAATTTCCACAGGGGTTTGATGCTATATCATTTTAGTTTTCTTTTGTCTCAAGCACAAAGCAATGTGGTTTTGAATTTTCAGCTGTTATGTCAGTAGGCATGTCATTAATAAACCTGTACAAACTGGAGAGGTTCCAGGAAATTTTCCACAAGTTCATTGTTATGAAACAAAAGCGAGCTATGGGAAATAACTTTACCATTTCAAGTATTTTTATCTGTTTTCTGTGCTGTGTGTTCCTCCTACCCACAACAAAACTATCATTAATGGCTATGAGCAAGTAACTCTTAGTAAAGCTTAAGTCTCTGGGTATCTTGCCTTGATGGGGAGTGAAGCTGCTCCCCTTTGTCCCTTCCCGAATAATCCCAGGCTAGCTATGTCGAGGGGAGGGCAGGGGAGCCCTTCACGACCAAGAAAAAAGGCCCAAGGGCTGCTTTTCCCTCCAGGGTAAAGTTGGATGTTTATTCAGGCTGGAGTCCAGGAGGGATTTCAAACCTCAGGAGAGGGGTGGGGAGGCATGTAGCATCAGCCAATGGGATAATATTCCAGGGACAGGGAGGGGAAGGGATAAACGCATCGCGCTTGGAGGGAGGGATACATAGAACTAGGGAACACCAGATATGTGCACTACTACAGGGGAGTAATTTCCAGAAGAAACATAATGTCCTGTTGTATGTTTTGCAAGCATTTTTGACATCTAGCCATGAGTTGTGAATTGTTGCAGTTCTGTGTCACAGAGAACAAATGCTCCCTTTTCATCCAACTTTTATAATGAGCAGCACTACCGTCATTTAAGACTCATTGGGAAGTTTTACACAGTTCTTTATATATTTATAAATATTTATCCAAAACTGGTCAGGCAGGAATTGTACCCAGTTTGATTATATATGTAAGATCATACATACGATATAAGTGATCACAGCTTCTGACTGAAAATAAAACCAAAATCAGAACAAGCAAATATAAACCCCCAAAACTCCAATCAACCAACAACAAAAAGCCTCAACCCAAATCTGTTCCCAGTCAAAACAAAATGTTGCTTGAACTTTCTTATTTGCTCTGTGTACATAATTAGCATAAATTTCTCAATTGTGTCCAAGAGATGTAGACTCAGGAGGAAAATAATGTCTGAATATGCAGGATTGAGATTAGGAAAGCCAAAAGCCATCTGAATGTGAAAAGAGCAAGAAGAGCTCCCACAGGTACAACAGACATGACTTTGTGTTCTGTGATTCTGTGACTCTTTGTATTGCAATGTTCTCATACCAAGATGAACACTGTTTATCCATAAAATATGCTTGAAATAACAGTTTACAAGGTAGCAAGCACAATTTCATTCATCTCTGGCTTGATTTGTGAAAGTGAAGTATCTCAGAAAATCTGGGAGATTAACAGATTTGCAGGATAAATATTAACCAACCCAGTATTTCTGTCATTGTTACAGTATTTCTAGTTACATAGATTAAAGCACCCCTTCCAGGCACACTTATGTTGCAGCTTTCTGGGTTGAATTTTAATATTTCAGAAATTAGAAAATTACTTTTTTTTTTTTTTCCAGACTATTAAGGAAATTATTGCTATGTAATCCTTATTAGTGAGGTTGTAGAATGAATGAAGGGTTTTTCCTACTCAGAGCAATGCCTTGGTTCTTTTTCCTTGACTCCTTGTGATGGCAACCCTAGTGTAAGGAGGGATGGTATTCTGGGAACAGTGAAGTAACAGAGCAGTGAAATTGGGCGAATCATATTCTCCATTAACATAATGAGATTTAACATGTTGCTTAGGAACATAACCAGTTCAAATCATCCCTCTCATGTCCAGGTTGTATATGTTGATTTTCAATATTATGAGTTATTTTGACACCTTGTTTGGAGCTTTTAGAGTTTATTAAGACAGATCCTTATAATATTCAATCAAAGAATTTGTTTTCTGCTATGAACTTCTGGAAAGGAAATTCCATCTGGAAATACACTTAGCAATAACCTTTTCAGGCTAAATTAAGATGAGTTCATTTTTGCAATTTTTTATTTCACTGATAATGTGCTGTTTAGTCACCAGATAATGGGACTTTTCATAGATGATGAGAACTCATTATCACAATCTTCTAATAGAAATGCATCTTATCACAGGTGCATGACTGCTATTCTTGATTTGATTTGAAATCATGTCTGAAAAAATATAGTATCTTCATTGTCCATGGGGCTGCTTGTTAATAATGTTCAGATCATTCACTGTGAACTCCAGATGTGACCTGTTTGTCCTCTATTGAGATCACAACTTTTAACTGTCTGAAACACAAGTTTAAGTATCTANCCAGAATAAAGGTCAAGTTGAAATTGCATTTTTTTTTCAGGATGGCTGTAGGTACAAGCTGAGTTAATTTGGTACTGTCCTCCTGGTAATGCTCAATTCTTGACATTTTGGTCAGTAAAGATTTCCTTGAGAAATTTTTATATTTCCTGACTTTATGGTGATATGGAAAGTAACAGCTGAGATGTGGAAAAAATTAGGAATATTGTAAGTATATTTATCATAGTAACGGCACATTGTGGTTTCTACAATCTTATTCCCTTTCAAGATATTTTCAAAAACCTCAAGAAGATATTTTTAAGAGACAGACTTTATTCCTTATAGTTTGTTTAGTTTCACCAACCTGAATTTCAATCAAAGCCTCTTCCTTTACAAAGAATGACAAGCATATTGTTGCTGCATATGTTGGCTATTTCCACTGCCTCTAACTTTCATTTGCTTCAGCTCTCTTGAGTATTGAATTGGAAAATATTTCTGGGGTTCTATGCTTAAAATCAAGCTCTTCACTTTTAATATATTTGATAAATACCAGCTAGAAGATATCTATAAACAAACAAATTTTTAAAGAAATTTATGATATTTTAGTTACATTAAGTAACTAAAGCATACATGCATACATTTGAGAAGCCTATTAATATTTTTAACCCAGAAGCATCCTTAGTCAGATCATTTTTTTGTCTTTTTTACGTGATGATTTTAAGTTTTTTCTTTGCCATTGTTTCTTAATAGGCTTGATTTTCTTCTTTTTTAATTATAACTTTTCCCAGAGGAAAGAGTATTCTCCTACATTTTCTTTAGTATATCTACATAATTTATATGGAATTTCTCTGCTTTCTAAGCACTCTGTTACAATAAGTATGTAGAANATAAATATTAACCAACCCAGTATTTCTGTCATTGTTACAGTATTTCTAGTTACATAGATTAAAGCACCCCTTCCAGGCACACTTATGTTGCAGCTTTCTGGGTTGAATTTTAATATTTCAGAAATTAGAAAATTACTTTTTTTTTTTTTTCCAGACTATTAAGGAAATTATTGCTATGTAATCCTTATTAGTGAGGTTGTAGAATGAATGAAGGGTTTTTCCTACTCAGAGCAATGCCTTGGTTCTTTTTCCTTGACTCCTTGTGATGGCAACCCTAGTGTAAGGAGGGATGGTATTCTGGGAACAGTGAAGTAACAGAGCAGTGAAATTGGGCGAATCATATTCTCCATTAACATAATGAGATTTAACATGTTGCTTAGGAACATAACCAGTTCAAATCATCCCTCTCATGTCCAGGTTGTATATGTTGATTTTCAATATTATGAGTTATTTTGACACCTTGTTTGGAGCTTTTAGAGTTTATTAAGACAGATCCTTATAATATTCAATCAAAGAATTTGTTTTCTGCTATGAACTTCTGGAAAGGAAATTCCATCTGGAAATACACTTAGCAATAACCTTTTCAGGCTAAATTAAGATGAGTTCATTTTTGCAATTTTTTATTTCACTGATAATGTGCTGTTTAGTCACCAGATAATGGGACTTTTCATAGATGATGAGAACTCATTATCACAATCTTCTAATAGAAATGCATCTTATCACAGGTGCATGACTGCTATTCTTGATTTGATTTGAAATCATGTCTGAAAAAATATAGTATCTTCATTGTCCATGGGGCTGCTTGTTAATAATGTTCAGATCATTCACTGTGAACTCCAGATGTGACCTGTTTGTCCTCTATTGAGATCACAACTTTTAACTGTCTGAAACACAAGTTTAAGTATCTAATAATAATGATGATGAAGTCAAACCATATCCCTTACTCATCTCTATATTGTTGTGAGATCAGAAAAATACATTTTGTTGGAGGTTTATCTAAATGAGGGTATTCTTAATTGTCCATGGCTTTTAAGCTTTTTGTTTCTTATTCCAGAAATGCAAGACGAAAAAAAATGTATAATAAACTTTAATTTGTTGATGGAAGGACTGGAAACCATGCAATTTTTGAAGAGGCCTTGTAGCATGTGAATAGAGGAGAAAAAAAA
>VWZN01016583.1:53513-66275 GCA_013396955.1 Regulus satrapa
TTTTTTTTTTTTTTTTTTTTTTCAATTACCTGCGCCAAAGTCATAGCAACACTGGGACTTGGTTCACAGGCAGCAAGGCTGTGTGCTGCCCTCATCAGAGCATGGGGTGTGTCACTTCTTCTTATGAACAGCTACAATAACAATCATTCTTTGCCAGGGCTGCAACCTACAAAGAGATTAAATAAAATCCATTATACACACTAAAAATACACTGAACCTAGATGTATTCTCACTATATTAGATGGTGAGTGTAGATATTTCCTCTGTGATTGGACTTTAGGCTATTGCCTTTTCTTCATTAATCATTATATCTCTTCAGTGGTGAAATTCATTCAATAAATTATTATAAATCAGTGGTTTCATAATAAGGTAGAAATATTTGCTTACAAGATTCCTATTATTGAAGCTCTGGAGATGAAAGCCCTGTAGACGTGGTGCTTGGTGACATGGTTTTGTGATGGACTTGCTAGTGCTTGGTTAATGGCTGGACTTAAAGAACTTAAGGGTCTTTTCCAACCTTGATGAATCCGTGCCTTGAAAACAAGGCCAGGAATGTATTGGCTAAATACTCACATTTCATTCCTCCCAATCCAAACCAGAGATTAACCAATATAATTTCATTAAAAATAAATTACAAAGAGGTTTCATAAAATTTTTACTTTTTTTTTATTTCTTTTTAGTGTCAGGGAAAACATGTATGTGTTCAATGAAATTGTTGCAAAATTTTGATGTTTTCTACATCTACATAAAAGATCAAATCTATGAAGCCTGTATGAATATGTCTTTTGACTCTGTATCCTGCAATTATTAAGAAACATGAATTAATTATCTTTCATTATCAGCTGAATTAATACCTGGACATATCATCATACCTGGGAGAAATGAAAAACGAGAACTTGAGTAAATTCTCAGCAGATGATAGATGAGCCTATGATTGCAGAGTCTAGGCTACATCATAATTTGACTTCAAGGTTTGGGTACTTCTTTTTATTTTTAACATATCTGGACATTTTAATCCTGTACTAATTACAAAAACTTTTTGGGAAGCTTTTTTCACACTGTCTGTCATCAGGAGCACATTAAGTGCATGACATCCTCATAGCTTGTGGCAATTTTCTAATGGTTATAAATAGCCTGGGTTTGATCCTGAAGGTGAGATGGGAACTATCAATATAAAAAACTTAATTCTGCTTCCCTGCCATTTCACTAAAAATGCTCTTATAATAAAAGCTTGTATTAAATGGTGTTACAATTAAGTCAAAGATGTTTATGGTGTTTACTATGTTTACTACTGTGTTCTGCAGTTTTGGAATTCAAGATTACTTTTTTGTGCTTTTGTACATATCTTCAATATATCTGACTAACTTACTAATATATCTGACTAACATTACTTAAAGTAATGTGTTAAATATAAATATTAAATGTTAGCATTTCACTTTCCTGAGGAATTACAGGTGTTTTCTTAATTATTATATGTCAGGAAAATAGATGGATCATTATAGCTATAAATTCTTGGCTGATTCTTCACTTTTAAAATTCAGATTGAAGACAGATATTATACTTTATCATTTAAATTATGTTTTGTCTTGCTCTTAAAATATTTCTGTGTATTAATTCTTTTAAGCTTAGAAAGGTGCATTTTATTTGAATTTTTATATCTTAGATAATTAGTACACATGGACTTGAAGGATATTTTTAAAGTTACTTTGTAATCAATGAATGCATTGATGCTAATAAGGAAATAGTAATAATACATGCAAAATTGTACATAAATTTAACTAAATTAAATTTAAACTAAATTTAATTTAAACTCAAACCTTCCAAGGTAATTTTTTATCCAACTAAAAAGAAAAAATTAATACAGCTTTTATTTTGAATTTTATTATGTTTTTAAGATGAAGAAAAGGATAATTGAACTCTAGAAAAATCTGATCTAATAATTTGTTCCACATCTCTGATCTATCATTGAAGTAAATTTCCTAATTAGCATTTTGACCTTTATGAAGATAATTTAGTGAATCTTTCATTAGTAATAGATCAGGAAGGAATCATAGATTACAACACTAACTTTTTGTGATGATGGAAAACCTACTTTAAAAAGTTTCTGGAAGTTCCCATATTTACTTTGGTGTTTGATCTGCAGAAAACCATTATAGGTCAAGCTAGCATTTGCTGACAGAATGTAAGTTAATAGACCATGAGCAAAATTTCAGCCTGATTTTTAAAGAGGGTATTTAAAATCAAGTTTCCTGTCTCAGCTGGACTGGCATCTTTTCTTGTCATACTGAAAAATTTTCTTATTGAAATCACGATCATTAAGAATTAATGGAATCTGGTGATTCTGTATAAAATAAAATAAGTCTGTATAAAAATAATTGTTGTGATGTCAAATTTTCAGATGCTTCAACCTCACTCAGTACACTTTTCCACAGCAACACTCTGACATTTGCTTGGAATTACTTTTCTACAAGAATTTTGAAGCACAGTAAATAACAGGCTACTTTGGGGTCCTACTGTAGGTAATAATTCTCATTATTGCTTACAAAAGTATGAGATTTTCAGCTTGCAATAATTGGTGCCTTTAAGCATATGCTTTATTCATGCCTATTCAGTGAAATGCATAGGAGTTTATACTCAAATAATTCCAAATATACAGGGATATCTGATTGTTTAGATTATGGAGTTATGATTGTTTGGAAAACAGTATAGATTTATTTTGTTTCTATAGGTTTGTTTCTATAGGCTCTTTGTGCAAATCTTGCTGCTTCGAAGCTCTGGGGTATCCTGGGAACTTCAGACCAGCCATGATCCCACAGGTAAGATGACACAATGTCTTGGGAATTAAGAAAACTGAGTGCATGGAAATGCAGCCTGCTGGGAAAGTGGCAATATGGCTTCTATAAAGCGAAATACTGACTCAGTCTGACAAGACCAGGGCAGGACAGGCACAGTAGAATCTCCAAACAGGCAAGTTGCAAGAGTTTGTGTAGTCATGCTGCAGCATGCAAACTGGATATGGGTTTCCTTTTCAACAGCAACAGCACAAAAGCTAGGAGGCACTTGGGGAAACTAGTGAGATTGATTGAAGACAGATACTGTACAAAACAGAAAATAAAGTTGTGAGACTCCCTGACAGAGGAAATTGTTTGGGGAGACATAATTAGCAGGTTCAAGGGATTAGATACATTCCTGGAGGGCAGGTCCAGAAATGAATAACAGGATTAGGCAGAAACATACCAGGAACCCTCCCACAATTATGGCTGCCCAGGAAATATGAGGACAGCAGAAGATTATTATTTTTGGATACTCTGCATAGTTCTAAATAGCATTTTCTAATGCCAGTTGAAGAGATTAAATATATAGCCCATGGTTCTGAGATATTAGGACTTATCTTGCATTCATATTTTGCAAGTTGTTCTGCTCTGCATTTTCTCATTTGATGTTCAGGTAGTTTGGAGTTCAGTCTATTATTTCCTGAGTAACTCTGCTTTGCTGAAGGCCATTTTGTGCCACCTTCCAGAGAGCACTCATTACTTTAAGAAGCTTCACTGATTTTGGCCTTTAAAAATTCCTTCATTCTGATAGACTATGACACAATAAAGTCCCTGGAAATCTCTTCACTTAAAATACAGAAAAACCTACTGGGTTCAGGGAAAAGCACTGTAAGTGTCAAAACATTTCCAGTGCAATGTCCTTGACTTTGTTTTCTTCTAGCTCTATAGTCCTCAGGCAAGTGCAGTTCTCTTTTTGCAGTGATGGAACATGACCTGTAGTGCACATAAGCTAAAGGTTTGGATTCCTGATGTACAGAAAAAGAAAATATGCATATTGACAAATCACACTGTGTTTTACACAGGAGCTGGGTAGTTTTTAGGCATGGGTAAAGACATTACTCACAAGGCCTTTGGGCAGTGGGAAGTGTGACTTGCATGGTGGGAAAACTACGAGAAAAGGGTAGAATCAGCCATTTGTAAGTAGCTGGCACACAATTTCTATGAAAACTGAAACTGCCCAGAGCACTTTTTAATGAGCACAATCATATTTCCCTTGCAAAGACTTGCAGCCAGACATACTTTTCAGCAAGTAACCAGTGCACACATTCTGACCACTGATACATTCTGAACCATGATAATGCTTGTTTATTTGCTTGCTTGTTTATTTTACGATTGCATCTCAGGAAAAGCTGCTACCTCTGTTGGTACCCAAAGTGCAGTGTGCTGTGGCAACTGGTACAAATATTGTTGAAGCACGTCATTGCTGCCTTGGTTGTGTCATGGATATGCAATTTATCATGGAAGGTCACATGGTAATATCCTAATAAAATGGCATTTTATTTTTTCCTAACGATTTGACTTGCAGCTAAACATGACATGTTTATAATTTTATGGCAATTCTTTTATTAATAATGAAAAAAAAAATACTCAAACCCCCCACCCCCCCAAAAAAACCCAAACATGATTGTGGGGCAGAGCTTTAGTTTTCAGGAAAAACAGAATCAAACATCTCATGAAAAATGGTTTTCCTTTCTTCCTTATTTGTTCCTGTGTGCATAAAAAGCCTTGTGTTTTTGGAGATAGCTGAGCTTGGAGAGTGATATTAAATTATCTGGTTAATATTTGGAAAGAGCTGGTATTCAATCTACTTTTTTTGACAGATTTCTACTCCTGCATTTTTAAATGGAGATTAAGGGGTTTTAGACATTTAAATATAGAATTCAGAGAGTCTTTGGCTATTTATTTCTTTTTCCCACACTTTTACTTCCCTTTTACCATCTCTATATCCCCACATTACTCATATGTGACCAAACACAGGAATGATATTCTTATGATTTCAAGTAATCGAAAAAGTGTTCCCAAAAAGTTCCACAGTTAGAATAAACAGTAAATGAGTAAACTCTGCTTTAACTCAGCAGATAAATAGGAAGAAGGGGAAAAAAAGAAAAAAAAAAAAAGGAATCAAGATAATCATAAAGCATTTTCCTGATCATTTTTTGTTGTTGTTTGGATTTGTTTAGACTGCTGTTAGACCATTACATCAAGAAAGTTGAAGCAATAAAAGAAAGATCTCATCTTAAATTCTGGGCTAGTAAAAATTTGCTCTTGCTGTGGAAATGTTACAGAGAAATAATGGTGTATTTTTTTTTCATACCAGTTAGGCTGATTTAAGCAGTAAGTCTGAGTAGCAGTTCATAAAAATATTATTTTCATATATATTTTTAGATGTGTGATTAAAAAAAATATTTTTAAATGAATGAATGAATGGAAATTATTTTTGCTATATCTTCTTATACTTTTTTTTTTTTTTGCAATAATTTGTGATTGATTTTCTTTACACCTGAAAGAATAAGCTGGAAGAAAACTTGAGGAAAAGCTCTGCATTATTGTTTCCATTCAGAGGGGAAGGTAAAGCCTGCAAATATCATATGTTGTAATGGTCATAATTTATCCATTTTAGTGAAGCCTGGGAGAAATGGAGCAAGTTTTGGTAAACAAACTCCAGATGGAGATAACAGAAAATGTGTAGAAAAATGGTACTCAGAGGGGATACCTCCAAAATATAATTAAGTGGACAGAAGGACTCAAACAAGATGAATGAGACAATATTTTAATTGCAGTTTTGAGACACACTTTTTGATGTTTGGGATTTTTGAGGATAACTTGTTATATATATTTCTGAAAATAAAATTTAACTGCTATTTTAGCACTAGCATTTAGTTTTGCGATCTGTTGACACTTAAGTTCTAGCATTACTTTATGACAGTATTTCTGCATCTTCCACTTCTTTTTATATCAATTAAGTAATACTGATTTCCATACAAACCTCTACTCTCTCCAGTTATAGTTGCAGAATTAGACTGTGAACTGTTGCATTGCATTGGAATCTTTTGACCCTGCCTGCCGAGTATTATGAAGATTACTGAAATAAGATCCATTAATGGCTTGCTGTGGGCAGGAACATCTTCCACTATCCCAGGTTGCTCAGACCCCCATCCAGCCTGGCCTTGAACACTTCCAGGGATGGGGCATCCACAGCTTCTCTGGACAACCTGCTCCCATGCCTCAACACTCTCACAGGGAAGAATTTCTTCCTAATATTTAATCTAATCCTACTCTCTGTCACTTTGAAGCAATTTTCCCTTGTCCTGTCACTCTAGGCCCTTGTAAATTGTCTCTCTCCATCTTTTCTGTGAGCTCCCTTCAGGTACTGGAAGGCTGCAATTAGGTCACCCCAAAGCCTTCTCTGTTCCAGAACAATTCTGATACTCTCAGCTTTTCTCATAGGAGAGGGACCCCATTACTCTGATCATCTTGGTGGCCTCCGTGGATCATGAATATTATAGCTCCTCCTTTTAAGCCTACATATTTGCTCCTCAATATGTATTTCCCAATTTTCAGCCCTTTTTGATCACTGTTGAACTTGCAGCTACAGCACATGAAAAATTTACAGCTGAGCTTGATAAAAAAACCTAAATAGACAAATTCATAGATGTAGAACCCATTAAAGCTTATTGAACACAAAGATATCAGATTTGGCTCAGGAAGGGTCTAAGCCTCAGGGTGGCTGAAGTCTCATCTTACTGTAGCAAACACTTTCTCTTGCTTGCACTCTTTTTAAGTATATCTTGCCAACCATGGGATTAGACTTTTGACCCTCTGTGCCTATTCTAAAAATAGACAAATATCACTCCAAAATGTGTGTTCCACTGACAAAACTATGGTGGAGTTACTAAGGATGAACTTTGTCGACCTGCAGGATTAGGAAGAGGCAGATTTTTTTTTTGCTATCGGTTTCCTTCTGATTACAGTACTTCTGAATAAATAAAAATACAGTATATATGACAAGTAATAGTTTTTTTTCCCAGGGAACATCTCACTGTGATCTGCCCATATTGTAAGATCCTTCACCAAAAGTGTCATTGCATGTATGCAATACAGATGGAAATTAATTTTGTGCCCTTTGAGACAAATTGAGCTACGTTTTAAAAATGAATCATAAATGAAAACAAACAAATATAATTGTAATTTATTTCAATTTTTTTTTAAATAATCAGGTGAATATTAGAAAAATAGAAACATTCCAAACTCCAAAAACCCAAACAAGATAAAAAAAATACTCCTAAATAATAATTTAAAAGAGTAAAACAGTACCTTCTAGCAAAATCTTCAGCCTCATTCTGCACTTTTCAATTTTTCATTTTGATCCATAAAGTAAGCAGGATAGCAGCTGTTTTGGAAGATAGGATCTACAATCAGGACAATCTTGTTAATTCAGGTAAACAGATTGAATTCTGAGCAGACATGCAGAAGAAAGTACAAAGGTTTAAGTAACAGGTTAGTGTCAAATGCACAATAGTAAAAGAGATAAGTTGTTTGAATAATTATAACATTGAGTAACATTTATGGATTAAAATGAATGAAGAAGACATTCGCACAGATGTGGTGCATTAGGATTATCACATAAGAAAATTAAGGAAGATTGCTCTGATCTATTACTGAATCTGCCAGAAACTAGGTATTTGATATATGTTTCCTGTTCAGTACAGGTCAGAAGTCTTGGAAAATAGAACAGTAGATGAGTTTGGCTAATATGGAGCATTTAAAGGTCAGAAAGTCCAGCCTCACTGCCAGTGAGCAGGAACATCTTCAGATAGATCAGGTCACTCAATCATCCAGTCTGACTTTGAGCCATCTTTGTAAAGGCTTTATGCCGCAAAATAAACCCTAGATCCAAATTTACATTTAAATAAAGAATCTGAATTTATGTATAGATTTCCACTGGGGTTGTTTTGTTATTCTGAATTTACCTAAAATAGAAGCTACTGACCAGTATTTACCATTCTGGATTCGGTACCAAGAAAGCAAGAAGGAAAAAGAGAAAAGAAACTTTTTTTTTTTTTAAGTAGCAAATGCCTGCTACTATGGGGTTTTTTTTGTGTCCCACAGGAATGTCAGGTGAGCAGTAAAATAAATACTCTGAATGTAATAAATGCTTCATTCACATTAAAAAGTGTACAGTTTTTTTTTTTTTATAAAAGGGAGGACACACACTATGTGACTTCAAAGGATATGAGAAGTAAATACTGATTTCTGATTTTGCTAAAATATCTGATAAAACTGAAAATTTATGAAAATTACTTCTGGAAAATGTAGGAAGTGTTTTTGTGATTACTTTATTAGACAAGAGCAGAAATAGTACATTTCTTTCTTTATTTAGATTGCATAGTTAACAAAAGCTAGTGAGAAATATATGGTGCCTAATCTTTCAAATCTCTTTGAAAAAACCAAAAAACCCCACCTTTTCTTTTTGACTGTTTTTGAGCAAATAAATCTTTTCTGTGGCCAGAACTCTCCAGAATGAATAAATAGAAGTTCAACATTCTGCTGGACTTCATAGATTATTTAAAGAGATTTAATGGTATTCTATTATAGAACAAAAAAAAAACAAAAACAAAAAAAAAAAAAAAAAAGATGGTGTACAGTATCATTAAATATATACAATATTTATTTGGGAAAATACATTGCTAGGTTGGCCTTTTTTTCTGAAATAATACAGTCTGAAAACAAACTGGATACAGTTTATAAGCTTCTGTCTGCAGCCTTTTGAGCAGTTTGGAAAAATCATATCTGAAATTCATTTATACTGAATGTTTACCCCCCAAGACTTTTCTGCCATAAAATATGCACTTTTTAAAGAGCAAGTACTTAACTAATAAGGTTCATGGTCTTTTGAAGCCAGCTTTATGATGTTCTTTCTCTAAAGAACAATTTAATTAGATATCAAAATGTCACCTGCAGTGAATAAAATCCCTAAATGTTAAAGTCAGAGCTGTGTGTTGCCTAGAGAAGTGAAAGTCAGTGATACTTCTGTTTTATCCTGTTGCTTTAGAGGCTGAGTGGAAGGGTCATAATACTTGTTTACAAACTTAGTGTCTAACCTAGGATCTGAGTCATTATCCATTCACACATTAATTTACACTGTGCTTTGCATCAGGGCTTTTATTTTGGCAGAAAAGATGGGATATTTTTTCAGCAATTAATGTTTTAATGATTAATGATGATGAATGAAACGCATTTATAGGACTATGCAGAAAATTTATTTGAGTATAAACAAGATGATAATTTTCAGCCAATACTGAAATCCCAATAGGGATAATCCCAGTAGGAGAGAAAAGCCACTTATACTTCTGTTAAGTCCTTCTACAATGATTAGAATGTTTTTTATTTTTCATTTATGTATTTTGGATTACAGTAAATAATCATAGGACCATAGACTATCCTGAGGTGGAAAGGACTGACAAGGATCATCAAAGTTCAACACCTGGCCCCAAATCCCACCATGTACCTGATAGTATTGTCCAAACACTTCTTGAACTCTGCTATGTCTGGTGCTGTTACTGCTTCCCTGAGGAGCCTCTTCCAGTGGCCAGTCACAAGATGAAAAGTATTTTTGCTAATGTACATAAGTTTCTGTTACTCTACATTGCAAGGGCTGCATGAAGTCCAAAGCCTTTGGTAGATATTCATGTCAAAGTTGTTCTAGAGCAAACCATCACAAAAAAAATCCCCAAAAAACCCCCCAAAACACCCCCTCCCCCCCCAAAAAAACCCCAAAAACAACCCAAACCCAAAAACAAAACAAAACAAATAACCAAAGAAAAAACCAAAAACCAAAAACCTATTCAAATAGTGGAAGTTCTCAATATATTTACTCTTATGCTTTAAAAATAAATAAAATTGAAATCTTACTATATTCAACTGAGGGGAGCAGGGGGATCCAGATACCATTCCATCAGGGGTATTACTACTGGGTATTAAGCATGCTGATTAAATAAAGCAAAGTATTCCTTCCAATTATTTAGTTCAGGAAAGTCAAACAAATCTTTGAAAGCTGTAAATTATATAGAAACAAGTATTCAGTGTTTGCTCTTCAATCTTTGGACAAGCTTTAATGTCAAAACTTGTGAAATCAGGATTTTTGTCTCAATAGAGCCTCAAGATATGTTTTAATAAAACAAAGAACTTTATAATAAAATGGAATAGAAATGTAATTTTAAATGCATGTTAAATTTTCTGCCTCTTCAAACAAATGCTGACATTTTAAATCTTATTCACATTTTCTGTGTATATTAATTATAGACATAATTAACAATCACTAAGTGTAGAGTCCAATAGAATTTTGGTTGGGGCATGAGTGCAGAATTTCAGTGTTAATTAGAGGATTTAAAAGAAAATAAAAACTTTTTTTTTTTTTTTTTTTTTAAAGGATATCATCATTCTCCCTCTTGGAAGGTTCTAGCCCATTTCAAATGCCCATTTCTTTATTCTTTACATTCAGAAACTTTCCAGATCCAAGACACATTTCAGGCCAAAACCTGTGCTTTAACTTCTATGTAACAGAAGAGCAGATGGCAGGTAGTAACAGCAAATCCAAAGATATGTAAATCCTGTTCCATGTACGGCAGCAGGAGAGTGAGGATTGGTGTGCCTGGTGCTGAGCACCAAGGTCTCCCTTGCGGCAGAGAGAACGATGCCTCCCGGCCACCACCGTGTAATTCAGCACAACTGGCCTGGAACAAAATGTAATTGGAAAAGTAGAAGTCCATCAAATCATCTTGGAAACTCAGTGAGGAGGAGACAGACATGACACAGCCCAGAGGCCAGGAAAGGAGACTGAGGATGTGCTTCCTTCCTCTGATATATTTTCTATGTCCATTTGGTCCTGCAATTTGCATTGGTTTATTTATTAAGCTGCTGCATGGATAGAACATATTTCCTGTGGCCTTTCCATTTTTTGTATTTAATTTTTCTTCTAGTCTAGAAGTTTGATTCACACGTGGGCAGGCTCAAGCTGTGTTTCCAAATCCATTGTGTATNTTGTAAACAATCATTCAGTCTGTAGGGTGACTTTGCAACCTTTAGGCATGATTAAACACATTGAGACCTTTGCTTGCACTTCCTGCTGCCTTTCTAAATTTTCCAGCAATGGTGTTGTTTGGAGCTTGTGGCTTGTCACAAAGTTCTTTTTTATTCTGTGCTAACAGTAATTTAATGCAAACATCTCCTAAGCACAGAGAAACAATTTTCTTTCTGATGGCTGACTCTTCACAATGAATTACAAAGGGAGTTAACACTGTCAGAACTTGTATGCAAAATCTTTAAAGTGAAACCACCCAATTTGTCTGTTTAGTTGATATTCTTTCCTCTCCATCAGTTTTGGGTATGATTTACTTCTTTCTCAAACCCTCTAACAGGCAACATTTTAATGAGGTTGTTTATAGTTAAAAGAAAGCACAGATTAGACCAGATATCCCCAGAAGTTTACACGATCAAAGCTTCTTAACCTTTGAAAAATCTAATGGGTTGCAGTGAAACCCAGTTACAAGTAAATAAAAATATTGACTCTTGTTTCAGGCATATTATTTCCTATCTATTTTACACAAAATGTTTAAACATTTTCTTTAATGAACATGTGAATATTTATTTTGATAAAGGAGATAAATGGATACAATTTAGTGACAATTTTTATCTAGGGTTTTATATTTACAAAGAGCTAATAACCCTCAGTTGAGAGTACATTGTTTAAAAGTTTGATGCAATCTGTGTTTGTAGTGGTTTAATGGAACCTGGCACTTTCAGAAGTATAATAGCTTTTTTCTTTAAATAGCAAATAAAATATTTTATTGCTTTCATAATTATTAGTGTCAATGTGTTTCTAGAAGGCTTGATCTGTATTTTCTTAAAAGTAATCTGACATAACCCTCAATTCTTATAACTCATTTAAAACCAACAAATTTTTAAAAAATCATGAGAAGTCCTCTTCTGAATTAATAAGTTTGGTCTCCTTAAATGGATTTTTGACTTTACATACTTTAAAATAACTACTTGAAAATTTTAGATTAGCCATCCAGGACAATGAAAGAGTAATTTGGCAAAGCACAAGAAATTCTCAGAGCTGCTCAAACTGTGAAATGTGAATGTTCTTTCATAATATAAAGGGCCATTATAATTAAAAAAAAAAATCTTCTGCAAGTAAAAATATAAAAGAAATAATTGCATATTTTATGGATAGGGGAGAAGCTGAAATAGTAACACTGAAATGTGATTAAAAAACACATGGATTACATCATTCAGTAGTATTTTAGCAAAATATGGAGACAGAATAGAGTGTATCCTGGGGAAGACACAGTAGAATAAACCCTCTTCACTCTTTTCTGTAATTTTGAAGTATATTTCTAACTTTCCCCTACTTCTTTTTATATTATTTTAATTATATTAGAAGCTTGTATATATAACATTTAGCTTACAGGATGAAACAGACTTTCTAGAGACAAAAAAACCCCCAGAGCATTCTCATCAAAACAGTTAAATAAACATTTTATATAAGGAAATATTGGTAGAAAATATTTCGTAATGCACAATGTCTCTTTTGAAGAACTTCAAAGTAGATTAAAATATGCATTATCCCTTTTTTGTTTTGTTTTATTTCATTTTATTTTTTGCTGTTCTTTTTAATTAAAAAAATATTAACCACTTCAGAATATAAAATAAGATAATCTTTGATTCATTTGAATATGTTTTTTAATGTCTTTGTTTATGTTTGAAATATATCAGAAGTCTCAAAGCTAATGTCAGTGTTATGCATTGCTTTTTATTTTGTTTCAATTAAGGTACTTATATTTATCTTAAGAGTGCTTTCTTCTAGAAATATCTGAGATAATTGCCTGTGAAAATAATGAAATCAGGAGACTGATTAGGGAAATTA